>JZKD02S0181832.1:0-22824 GCA_000966675.3 Picea glauca | reverse complement strand
CATGCTAGAATGATGTTGTTCGAGATGTGCTTGTGTTTGTGAAAGAGGGAAAGCTAACACACACTAGATTTTCCCCACAATGGAATGATGTTATTCAAGATGTGCTTGTGCCTCTGCAAGACTGAAATTTAGCATGCACTAGTTTTACCCCACAGAGGAATGATGTTGTTTGAGATGTGCTTGTTCTTATGCAAGAGAGAAAGCTAACACACACTAGCTTTCCCCCATAGTGGAATGATCTTGTTCAAGATGTATATATACTTGTGTAAGAGGGAAAGCTAGCACGCGCCAACTTTCCCCCATGGTAGGATGATGTTCGAGATGTGCTTGTGCTTGTGCAAGAGGGAAAGCTAGCATGTGCTAGCTTTCACCAACACTGGAATGATGTTGTTCGAGATGAGCTTGTGCTTGTGTAAGAGGGAAAGCTAGCACGCGCTAGATTCCCCCATGGTAGAATGATGTTGTTCGAGATGAACTTGTGCTTATGCAAGAGGGAAAGCTAACACACGCTAGCTTTCCTTAACAGTGGAATGATGTTGTTTGAGATGTGCTTGTGCTTGTGCAAAAGGGAAGTTTAGCATGTGCAAGATTTACTCCATGCTAGAATGATGTTGTTCGAGATGTGCTTGTGTTTGTGAAAGAGGGAAAGATAACACACGCTAGATTTTCCCCACAATGGAATGATGTTATTCAAGATGTGCTTGTGCTTCTGCAAGATTGAAAGTTAGCATGCGCTAGTTTTACCCCACGGAGGAATGATGTTGTTTGAGATGCACTTGTGCTTGTGCAAGAGAGAAAGCTAGCACACGCTAGCTTTCTCCCACAGTGGAATGATCTTGTTCGAGATGTGTATATGCTTGTGTAAGAGACATGCTAGCTTTCACCCATGGTAAGATGATGTTCGAGATGCGCCTGTTCTTGTGCAAGAGGGAAAGCTAGCATGCGCTAGTTTGCCCCCACACTGGAATGATATTGTTGAAAATGCGCTTGTGCTTGTGTAAGAGGGAAAGATAGCACGCACTAGCTTTCCCCCATTGTGGAATGATGTTTTTTGATATGCACTTGTGCTTATGCAAGAGGGAAAACTAACATTTGCTAGCTTTTCTTAATGGTGGATTGATGTTGTTTGAGATTTGATTGTTCTTGTGCAAGAGGGAAGTTTAGGATTTGCAAGCATTCCTCCATGCTAGAATGATGTTGTTGGAGATGTGCTTGTGTTTGTGAAAGAGGGAAACCTAGCACAAGGTAGATTTTCCCCACAATGGAATGATGTTATTCAAGATGTAACTTGTGCTTCTGCAAGACTGAAAGTTAGCATGCACTAGTTTTACCCCACGGAAGAATGATGTTGTTCGAGATGCGCTTGTGCTTGTGCAAGAGGGAAGTATCGCATGTTCAAGCTTTCCTCCATGCTAGAATGATGTTTTTCGAGATGTTCTTGTGTTTGTGAAAGAGGGAAAGATAACACATGCTAGCTTTTCCCCACAATGGAATGATGTTATTCAAGATGTGCTTGTGCCTCTACAAGACTGAAAGTTAGCATGCACTAGTTTTACCCCACGGAGGAATGATGTTGTTCGAGATGCGCTTGTGCTTATGCAAGAGAGAAAGATAGCACACACTAGCTTTCCCCCATAGTGGAATGATCTTGTTCGAGATGTGTATATACTTGTGTAAGAGGAAAAGCTGGCACAAACTAGCTTTCCCCCATGGTAGGATGATGTTCGAGATGCACTTGTGCTTGTGAAAGAGGGAAAGCTAGCATGCACAAGATTTAACCAACACTGGAATGATGCTATTCGAGATGCGCTTGTGTTTGTGTAAGAGGGAAAGCTAGCACGTGCTAGATTTCCCCAATGGTAGAATGATGTTGTTCGAGATGAACTTGTGCTTATGCAAGAGTGAAAGCTAACATGCAGTAGCTTTCCTTAACGGTGGAATGATGTTGTTTGAGATGTGCTTGTGCTTGTGCAAAAGGGAAGTATAGCATGTGCAAGCTTTCCTCCATGCTAGAATGATGTTGTTCGAAATGTGCTTGTGTTTGTGAAAGAGGGAAAGCTAACACACTCTAGCTTTTCCCACAATGGAATGATGTTATTCAAGACCTGCTTGTGCTTCTGCAAGACTGAAAGTTAGCATGCGCTAGTTTTACCACACGGAGGAATGATGTTGTTCGAGATGCACTTGTGCTTGTGCAAGAGAGAAAGCTAACATACACTAGTTTTCCCCCACAGTGGAATGATCTTGTTTGAGATGTGTATATGCTTGTGTAAGAGACGTGCTAGCTTTCCCCCATGGTAGAATGATGTTCGAGATGCGCTTGTGCTTGTGCAAGAGGGAAAGCTAGCATGCGCTAGCTTTCCCCAACACTGGAATGATGTTGTTCAAAATGAGCTTGTGCTTGTGTAAGAGGGAAAGATAGCACGTGCTAGCTTTCCCCCATTGTGGAATGATGTTGTTCGATATGCACTTGTGCTTATGCAAGAGGGAAACTAGCACGCGTTAGCTTTCCTTAATGGTGGGATGATGTTGTTTGAGATTTGATTGTGCTTGTGCAATAGGGAAGTTTAGCATGTGCAAGCATTCCTCCATGCTAGAATGATGTTCTTGGAGATATGCTTGTGTTTGTGAAAGAGGGAATGCTAGCACAGGGTAGCTTTTCCCCATAATGGAATGATGTTATTCAAGATGTACTTGTGCTTCTGCAAGACTGAAAGTTAGCATGCACTATTTTTACCCCACAGAGGAATGCTGTTGTTTGAGATGCTCTTGTGCTTGTGCAAGAGAGAAAGATAGCACACACTAGCCTTCCCCCATAGTGTAATGATCTTGTTTGAGATGTGTATATGCTTGTGTAAGAGGGAAAGCTAGCACGTGCTAGCTTTTCCCCATGGTAGGATGATGTTCGAGATGCACAACACTGGAATGATGTTGTTCGAGATGGTCTTGTGCTTGTGCAAGAGAGAAAGCTAGCAGGTGTTAGCTTTCCACCATGGTGGAATGATGTTGTTCGAGATGCACTTGTGCTTATGCAAGAGGGAAAGCTAACATGCACTAGCTTTCCTTAACAGTGGAATGATGTTGTTTGAGATGTGCTTGTGCTTGTGCAAGAGGGAAGTTTAGCATGTTCAAGCTTTCCTCCATGATGGAATGATGTTTCTCGAGATGTTCTTGTGTTTGTGAAAGAGGGAAAGCTAGCACACACCAGCTTTTCCCCACAATGGAATGATGTTATTCAAGATGTTCTTGCGCTTCTGCAAGACTGAAAGTTAGCATGCACTGGTTTTACCCCACGTAGGAATGATGTTGTTCGAGATGTGCTTGTGCTTGTGCAAGAGAGAAAGCTAGCACGCACTAGCTTTTCCCCACATTGGAATGATGTTGTTCGAGATGCACTTGTGCTTATGCAAGAGGGAAATATAACACGCGCTAGCTTTCCTTAACGGTGCAATGATGTTGTTTGAGATGTGTTTGTGCTTGTGCAAGAGGGAAGTATCGCATGTTCAAGATTTACTCCATGCTAGAATGATGTTGTTTGAGATGTTCTTGTGTTTGTTAAAGAGGGAAAGCTAACACACGCTAGCTTTTCCCCACAATGGAATGATGTTATTCAAGATGTATTTGTTCCTCTGCAAGACTGAAAGTTAGCATGCACTAGTTTTACCCCACGAAGGAATGACGTTGTTCAAGATGCACTTGTGTTTGTGCAATAGAGAAAGCTAGCACATGCTAGCTTTCCCCCACAGTGGAATGATCTTGTTCGAGATGTGTATATACTTGTGTAAGAGGGAAATCTAGCACGTTCTAGCTTTCCCCCATGGTAGGATGATGTTCGAGATACGCTTGTGCTTGTGCAAGAGGGAAAGCTAGCATGCACTAGCTTTCCACAACACTGGAATGATGTTGCTCAAAATGCGCTTGTGCTTGTGTAAGAGGGAAAGATAACATGTGCTAGCTTTCCCCCATTGTGGAATGATGTTTTTCAATATGCCCTTGTGCTTATGTAAGAGGGAAAACTAACACGTGCTAGCTTTCCTTAACGGTGGACTGATGTTGTTTGAGATTTGATTGTTCTTGTGCAAGAGGGAAGTTTAGCATGTGCAAGCATTCCTCCATGCTAGAATGATGTTGTTGGAGATGTGGTTGTGTTTGTGAAAGAGGGAAAGCTAGCACAGGGTGGATTTTTCCCACAATGGAATGATGTTATTCAAGATGTGCTTGTGCTTCTGCAAGACTGAAAGTTAGCATGCACTAGTTTTACCCCACGAAGGAATGATGTTGTTCAAGATGTGCTTGTGCTTGTGCAAGAGAGAAAGCTAGCACACACTAGCTTTCCCCCACAGTGGAATGATCTTGTTCGAGATGTGTATATGCTTGTGTAAGAGACATGCTATATTTCCCCCATGGTAGGATGATGTCGGAGATGCGCTTGTGCTTGTGCAAGAGAGAAACCTAGCATGCGCTAGCTTTCCCCAAAACTAAAATGATGCTGTTCGAGATGCGCTTGTGCTTGTGTAAGAGGGAAAGCTAGCACGTGCTAGATTTCCCCCATGGTAGAGTGATGTTGTTCGAGATGAACTTGTTCTTATGCAAGAGGGAAAGCTAACATGCGCTAGCTTTTCTTAACGGTGGAATGATTTTGTTTGAGATGTGCTTGTGCTTGTGCAAAAGGGAAGTTTAGCATGTGCAAGCTTTCCTCCATGCTAGAATGATGTTGTTCGAGATGTGCTTGTGTTTGTGAAAGAGGTAAAGCTAGCACAGGCTAGCTTTTCCCCACAATGAAATGATGTTATTCAAGATGTGCTTGTGCTTCTGCAAGACTTAAAGTTAGCATGCACTAGTTTTACCCCACAGAGGAATGATGTTGTTCAAGGTGCACTTGTGCAAGAGAGAAAGATAGCACATGCTAGCCTTCCCCCAGAGTGGAATGATCTTGTTCGAGATGTGTATATGCTTTTGTAAGAGACATGCTAGCTTTCCCCCATGGTAGGATGATGTTCGAGATGTGCTTGTGTTTGTGCAAGAGGGAAAGCTAGCGTGCACTAGCTTTCCCCAACACTGGAATGATGTTTTTCCAAATGTATTTGTGCTTGTGTAAGAGGGAAAGATAGCATGTGCTAACTTTCCCCCATTGTGGAATGATGTTATTCGATATGCACTTGTACTTATGTAAGAGGGAAAACTAACACGTACTAGCTTTCCTTAACGATGGACTGATGTTGTTTGAGATTTGATTGTGCTTGTATAAGAGGGAAGTTTAGCATGTGCAAGCATTCCTCCATGCTAGAATGATGTTGTTGGAGATGTGCTTGTGTTTGTGAAAAAGGGAAAGCTAGCACAGGGTAGATTTTCCCCACAATGGAATGATGTTATTCGATATGCACTTGTGCTTATGCAAGAGGGAAAGCTAACACACACTATCTTTCCTTAACGGTGGAATGATGTTGTTTAAGATGTGTTTGTGCTTGTGTAAGAGGGAAGTATCGCATGTTCAAGCCTTACTGCATGCTAGAATGATGTTGTTCGAGATGTGCTTGTGTTGGTGAAAGAGGGAAAGCTAACACATGCTAGCTTTTGCCCACAATGGAATGATGTTATTCAAGATGTGCTTGTGCCTCTACAAGACTGAAAGTTATCATGCACTAGTTTTACCCCACGAAGGAATGATGTTGTTTGAGATGCGCTTTTGTTTGTGCAATAGAGAAAGCTAAAACACGCTAGCTTTCCCCCACAGTGGAATGATCTTGTTTGAGATGTGTATATACTTGTGTAAGAGGTAAATCTAGCACGTGCTAGCTTTCCCCCGTGGTAGGATGATGTTCGAGATGCTCTTGTGCTTATGCAAGTGGGAAAGCTAGCGCATGCGCTAGCTTTCCCCAACATTGGAATGATGTTGTTCAAAATGTGCTTGTGCTTGTGTAAGAGGGAAAGATAGCATGTGCTAGCTTTCCCCCATTGTGGAATGATGTTGTTCGATATACACTTGTGTTTATGCAAGAGGGAAAACTAACACACACTAGCTTTCCTTAACGGTGGACTGATGTTGTTTGAAATTTTAATGTGCTTGTGCAAGAGGGAAGTTTAGCATGTGCAAGCATTCCTCCATGCTAGAATGATGTTGTTGGAGATGTGCTTGTGTTTGTGAAAGAGGGAATGCTAGCACATGGTAGCTTTTCCCCACAATGGAATGATGTTATTCAAGATGTGCTTGTGCTTCTGCAAGACTGAAAGTTAGCATGCACTAGTTTTACCCCATAGAGGAATGATGTTGTTCAAGATGCACTTGTGCTTGTGCAAGAGAGAAAGATAGCACATGCTAGCCTTCCCCCACAGTGTAATGATCTTGTTCGATATGTGTATATGCTTGTGTAAGAGGGAAAGCTAGCACACGCTAGCTTTTCCCCATGGTAGGATGATGTTCGAGAGGCACAACACTGGAATGATGTTGTTCGAGATGGTCTTATGCTTGTGCAAGAGATAAAGCTAGTAGGTGTTAGCTTTCCACCATGGTGGAATGATGTTGTTCGAGATGCACTTGTGCTTATGCAAGAGGGAAAGCTAACATGCGCTAGCTTTTCTTAATGGTGGAATGATGTTGTTTGAGATGTGCTTGTTCTTGTGCAAGAGGGAAGTTTAGCATGTTCAAGCTTTCCTCCATGCTGGAATGATGTTGTTCGAGATGTGCTTGAGTTTGTGAAAGAGGGAAAGCTAGCAAAGACTATCTTTTCCCCACAATGGAGTGATGTTATTCAAGATGTTCTTGTGCTTCTGCAAGACTGAAAGTTAGCATGCACTGGTTTTACCCCACGGAGGAATGATGTTGTTCGAGATGTTCTTGTGCTTGTGCAAGAGAGAAATATTTCACATGCTAGCCTTCCCCCACAGTGGAATGATCTGGTTCGAGATGTGTATATTCCTGTGTAAGAGGGAAAGCTAGCATGTGCTAGCTTTTCCCCATGGTAGGATGATGTTCGAGATGCACAAGACTAGAATGATGTTCTTCGAGATGGTCTTGTTCTTGTGCAAGAGAGAAATCTAGTAGGCGCTAGCTTTACACCATGGTGGAATGATGCTGTTCAAGATGAACTTGTGCTTATGCAAGAGGGAAAGCTAACACGCGCTAGCTTTCCTTATCGGTGGAATGATGTTGTTTGAGATGTGCTTGGGCTTGTGCAAGAGGGAATTTTAGCATGTTCAATCTTTCCTCGATGCTTGAATGATGTTGTTCGAGATGTGCTTGTTTTTGTTAAAGTGGGAAAGCTAGAACACACTAGCTTTTCCCCACAATGGAATGATGTTATTCAAGATGTTCTTGTGCTTCTGCAAGATTGAAATTTAGCATGCACTAGTTTTACCCCACAGAGGAATGATGTTGTTCAAGATGTGCTTGTTCTTGTGTAAGAGAGAAAGCTGGAACATGCTAACTTTCCCCCATAGTGGAATGATATTGTTCGAGATGTGGATATGCTTGTGTAAGAGGGAAAGCTAGCATGTGCTAGCTTTCCCCCATGGTAGGATGATGTTCGAGATGCACAACACTAGAATGATGTTGTTAGAGATGGTCTTGTGCTTGTGCAAGAGAGAAAGCTAGCATGCGCTAGATTTCCACCATGGTGGAATGATGTTGTTCAAGATGCACTTGTGCTTATGCAAGAGGGAAAGCTAACACGCACTAGCTTTCCTTAACAGTGCAATGATGTTGTTTGAGATGTGTTTGTGCAAGAGAGAAAGCTAGCACATGCTATCTTACCCACAAATGGTGGGATGAATTTCAAGATGCACTAGTGCTTGTGAAAGAGGGAAAACTAGCATATGCTAGCTTTCCCCTAGGTTGGAGTGATGTTGTTCAAGATGTGTTTGCGCTTGTGCTTATGAAAGAGGGAAAGCTAGCTTGCGTTATCTTTTTCCTACGGTGGAATCATGTTGTTTGAGATGTACTTGTGCTTGTGCAAGAGGGAAAGCTAGCATGAGCTAGCTTTCCCCAACGCTAGGATGATGTTGTCTAAGATGAGCTCATGTTTTCCCATTAGGGAAAACTAGCACAAGCGATTATTCCCCTAGAGTGGTATGATGTTGTCCAAGATGAGCTTGTGCTTGTGCAAGAGGGAAAGCTAGCATGCACTAGCTTCCCCCAGGGTGGGATGATGTTGTCAGAGATGAGCTCATGCTTGTGCAAGAGAGAAATCTAGCACGAGCTAGCTTTCCCCACTGGTGGGATGATGTTGTTCAAGATGAACTCTTGCTTGTGAAAGAGGGATAACTAACACGCCTAATGGTGGGATGATGTTGTTCGAGATGCACTCCTACTTGTGGAAGAGGGAAAACTAGAATGCACTAACTTTTCGCCATGGTGGGATGATATTGTTCATGATGCACTCTTGCTTGTGCAAGAGGGAAAGCTAGGGTGTGCTAGCTTTCCCCCTTGGAAGGATGATGTTGTTCAATATGCGCCCTTGCTTGTGTAAGAGGGAAATATAGCATGCACTAGCTTTCCCTCAAGGTGGGATGATGTTTTTCAAAATGTGCTCCTACTTGTGAAAGAGGGAAAGCTAGCATGCACTAGCTTTCCCCCACGATGGGATGATGTTTAAGATGTGCTCCTGCTTGTTCAAGATGGTAATCTAGCATGCACTAGATTTCCCTCATGGTTATGACTCATGAGATCCTCATTATGATAGCTTTCTTGCAAAATAATTTGAGGGATCCAACTACTTTTCAGCCATTGCTTGAAATTGTGGAAAAACATTAAATGCACCAACCATTTTAGACTAATAAATACAAGTTTTTCTGCTAAAAGCATCAATGAAAGATCTAAAAAAAATCATCCAACATACATATTCTACATATTTAGGATGACAAATATAACTGTGCACTAAATCTAGCACACTGCATTCTAGTGTAGACATTGTGCCTTCTAATTTGCTTGTGAATTGCACAATATTCATGAGTCCAAATTATAATCATTTTTTTTGGTTCATCATCCAATTTACCATGCTTTTATTTTCCATTTCTAATAGAGTTTTGGCATTCACATGAAGAAACCTCTAATGACACTAGTCCACAAACTATTTTCTATAATAGATGATGAAACTTATAAATTTAACTTTAAAACATATAAATCCCCTTCTTAGGAGCATGTAAACGAACATTCCTTGCTTGGTTATTCACAATGCCAATTTTTTAAGTGGAATTTAACATTCTATCCAAAATCTATTATTTTTGCAATAGATTTCAAATCTTGTAACGACCCTCCTCGTTACGACAACAACTCTGATAACAAGTGCAAATTTTTGTGTGTGTTTAAGGTGTGTGCGCGCGTGTAGAAGTAACAGACACTCTAGACTCTATGTCGCCATTTGACGACCAACAAGACGCAACCACGATGAACATAAAAGACAACAATGACGCGTGACAAGTGATTGCATGCATAACGACGATCACACGATGATAAGTAGAACTGACTACCCGCCGTCCTACCCTGCAATGGTTAGGACCTCCAAGACACATAAGCAACGCTCAAGCCTAGGTTCCCATCGATTTTAACCATTTAAGGTCTCAGGGATGGCGACTGTTCTGAGGAACATGGAGGTGTCTACATCCCTCCCGACACAAGCAAACCACGCAATGCAATACCACCAAGTACTACAAAATCAGGGACAATCATGACCTCTACGGGAGACGCCAGTCAGGAGAACACCGACCACGACCAACCACTAGAAGGACTCAATGACTTCAATTACAACCACTTACCCCATTTGACTTCTACTAGACGACGATTTACCAACCCATTCTTAAATATGTAAAATCAACTAAAATCCATCCCCATTAACTAAGACATGGTGACTCCTCGTACTTAAATTCAAGGACATTTCATGACTTATGTTTATTACTAACCATAATTGTTACCGTAACTTACCGTGAATGAATAAATTCATTACAATTACCTCACCTACCTTGCAATAGGGTATCATCCACATTCATCTCATATGTTAGTATCCATAAATCAACTACCATGACATCTTCATAAGAGCTAGCATCATTACAACATAATATAAATACTTGCAAATTAACCAACTAAGCAGCATGGTCATTACACTAATGATTAAGACATTGATAGACCAATATATAGCATTAGATTACACTGTCCACCTCACGTGATTATTCCATACATTCCATCATAAGATGATTCATTAACTTAGCCTTACTTTACTTCATTATAATATGATGTAGGTAACATTGCAATAACATTCCCATACCGTTATCCTATATTACATTACCCTAACATAATGTAATAATGTAAGAATGTAGTAATTCCAAATCTGGCAGTTACATAGAGGCAGTAATACATTGGCAGTTACATGATTCTAATAAGGAAGAAATAATAATATGGCAGTGAGAATTACATAACAAAGGTCAATACGATGATGAATAACAATTTAATCATTAGTATGGAAAGTAACAATCTGAGCAGTAGATTTATGTGCCTCCTATCTTCATCAAATTCTGTGAAGGCATAGTTCAATGGGTCATCGATTTCTATGCTTCCTTCATTAGGAAAGTTTTGTAAGGGATTTGATTTCTTCTATATGCTTCCCATTCAAATGTATTTTACCTTGAACTTAAGATTAAGATTTTCAATAGAAAAAGGAGATTATAATATATAATAACAAGGGTAAACATTTCAAATATCTTTACATATCTAGGTCACCAACTTTTATTCATTTCCGGTAAACCAAATAAATAAAATATAATATATAATAATACGAAATTATCTAAAATGATTTTTATCTATTAATTTCTAATAAATAAAAATAAATCAATATAATCTATAATAGTATAAATATTACACCCCAACTTTTATTGATTTCGCACAGTGAATACCAAACATAAAACTATGGTATCTGCTCAATGCACATTTATTTAAATACAACCAAGAGAGTACTATGGTACTGAAGCATGTTGCTCAGAGGACCCAATCTTTGAAACAAGAATTCAGTATTAATCCAAGTTTTATACTTAAAGAAAAATGAACTTTAATTACCTATGTATATGCAGGTTATATTCAATATACAATGCAGGTCTAGTTAATTTATGTTAGCCTTTCACAAAATAAATAATTGAAAAATGGTGAATGTTCAGAAAACGGATCGTTTAAATGCTCTTTAATCTTAAATTAAAAAAAAACAAAGTCAAGAATGCTCACTCGTGCACCTGCATTCAACACTTCGATACATCATTACAAAGACACGTCTTATACAATCTCTTGCTAGCCTCAACTCCCTTCCAGGTGCAAGTGTGTTTAGGGTTCCTACGCTACACATCTTGGCATCCACAATCGGAACGTTGTGAAGAGGATAGAGCTATCAACCGTATGAACAAATATAGCATTTTCTGGATCCTAATTTGGATACCACGTGGGAGGAGGTAATAAATTTCAGGTCAGGCACCCATTAAATCCGTGTGGCAAGGAAACTCCACGTCTTATTCTTGAACAAAAAATCACAGGGTATAGACACAACCAAAAACAGTTTCCCGGATGGATGGATGGATGCTCGGTCTGAAATAAAACTTTTAACTCTGATGGATGCCCAGTCTGATATAAAAACGCCAGTAATAAAGAAGAAAACCCACTGTAGAAAATTTCCACTGTATTTAAAACGCCCAATGCATAAAAAGAGAAAACTCACGGTAAGATTGCCCGCTGTATATACAAAACGCCCACGGTATGCAATACACAAAGAATACCAAAATGAAACGCCCATGGAAGACCATGCCCACTGTAAAAACGCCTAATATGTAAAAGCGAAAACCCGTTGCTAAATTTTCCCACTGTATATATAAAAACGCCCAATGAAATAGGAGAAACCCACTGTAAAATAAAACGCCCACTGTATATATAAACGCCCAATGAAATAGGAGAAACCCACTGTAAAAGAAAACGCCCACTGTATATATAAAAATGCCCAATGAGAGAGGAGAAACCCACTGTAAAATAAAACGCCCACTGTATATAAAAATGCCCAATGAAATAGGAGAAACCCGCTGTAAAATAAAACGCCCATTGTATATACAAACGCCCAATGAAATAGGAGAAACCCACCGTAAAATAAAAATGAAATAATCCGTAAGCCTAACAAGTTACTCAACCCTAAAACTGTACCAAGTATAAAAGAGAATAACAATAAACCCATACGAAACTGCCAGAAACCCTAAGATTGTACCCAATAGAAAAAAGAACGAGCCACCATAACCCAAACAAAATGCCAGGAACCCTAAATGGTGCCAAACGCAGAACCATAAACTGCCCTACTAACATTCTTACAGCATAGAAAGGGGTCGATTCCTGAGGTTCAGCGCAACCATTCTAAAATATTCTTTATCACAAAACTTAAGCATTTATCCAAATAAAAACACAGCCATCTAAATTTTCAGACACAAACACAGACTAGCATTCATCCAAAATAAAAACATACCTTGGCCTGTTCGCCCTCTCTGGATGGCGTCCGCGTGCTCCTTGATGCTCCCGCTTGCCGACCGTAGAGGACTCACCGGTACCTCCCAGCCAAACGCTAGGGGTACTCTGCTTCCCCCTCAGCCCCCGGAGCCACAAAGGGGCCACACACAATCCATACAGTAGCCTAGCTTCCTAGCTCGCCTCCAAGGATGAGCTACCACTTAGGTCAGCTGAGAAAATCCCCAACTCCTACAAGCAATCAGTCCAGTTCTCTAGTTTGGTAGCATAACAATACCCAATAGCTCAAAATCCCCCTTCTTTTCCCCCATGCCCTTTCTTTTATCCTCTCTTTTTTTTTTTGCCCTAAATCACATCTTGTTTTAGGTTTTTAATCAAAAACCCTAAATCCTATTTCTTTTAAGTTTTCCCCCCTTTTATTCCCCTTTTTTTTATTTATTTTATTTTATTTTTTTATTTTTTAAAAAAGGAAACTCAAAAGGTAAAAGCGCTAAGTGCCTTTTCATTTTATTTTATTTTATTTTATTTTTTTTAAATTCACATATATTTTTTTTATACTCCCCCTTGTTAAAAAATTTATTACTATTGGTTCAATCTAAGTTTATGTATGAGTTTTAAATAATGTAGATTAATCCCTTAAGCATTCAAATTATTCACTAAAGGTCATGCGATCTGTCAATCCAAACTATGGCTTTTGGTATTCGTTTAATTATGAATTAGTTTAACTTTTTGAAAAACTATTGCGTTCATAAGGGAGTTATGTTTTCAATAAGTTAATGAACTCTCATTGCAGGTTGTGGTTAAGGAAGGAGAGGACTTCAATCAAATTTATTGTCTGAGTTAACTAAAACGTATCCGTTGATACTCATGTACGTTCTAAAAAGTGTATCCTCCTTGCACTGCATTGAGGTGCAAACTCTAGCCTAAAATCTCATAGTGATGCTTTGCTTAATTATTGTAATGGTTGCTAGGGTTAAATGTTATTACTAAGGATATTTGGGTATAGGATTAGCTCAAGATTCAAGGAGATATTCATTTAGAGTTAGGGTTAGGCTCTTTTAGAGTTAGAGTTAGGGCCTTTTTCCTTAAGGTTGAACGAAATTTTTATCTTAGAGAAGTTTTTTTTTGACTTAGGTTTAGAATTTGAGCTGGACGACGATTAGTTTAGGGGTGTCGTTTTAGGAATTTATTAAGGCGTTATTGTCTTAGGGTTAATTAAGTTTGTTTCCTTCATCCACATCAATGCGATGTGCCCTTCAGGACGCACCACGTGCTCCAAGGGTGCCACTCGCTTCTTGTGTTTCTTTTGTGCGACGTGCCCTTTAGGATGCACCACGTGCTCCAAGGGTGCCACTCGCTTCTTGTGTTTCTTTTGTGCGACGTGCCCTTTAGGATGCACCATGTGCTCCAAGGGTGCCACTCGCCAACTGGACTGATTGGTAGACCTCTAACCCTTGGAGTCAACACTCCGCCAGGTGAACTTGTGGGAGACTAAGGGTTCTAAGGAATAAGGCCCCTGCCTTATTGTGAACCCCTTAGAATCATTGTGAGCAACTGTCGCAGTCTGCCCTCACAGCATCGTGGATCCTCTTGAACCAGGTAATTGTTAACCTACAGTTCGAGCCATGACGGGAGTGATAGTAGGCGGTGGCAGGGCTGCTGTCCACCCCTCTCCCTCAACCTCTCTGGAAATCGTGTGTGGCCCCTTTACTCCATATGTGAGTCTGGTCGACAAGCTATCGTCAGCCTGCATCATCAAAAATCATGTCAGAAATGTCAACATCAAATCACCAAATCAATGAAATATTACAGTAATAAAATCAACCCAAAAGAACACTCCCTAACTCAGTCCGGAGTCCAAGGGGGTTCTACCGATGCCTCTGCATCCTCAAGGTCGAAAACCTTACAAACTCAGTAAAACAAAGTCATTAGCACCTGTGTCAATCAAACTAGTAAAACATCATGTCGTCTGTCAATCACATCATAATCAAGTATAAATGGTTTAACATCACAAAAGTCCAGATCATTTGCGAGCAAGTGTCCTAAAAAAATAAGTTTTCTTAGTGCGCCAGAGCGGGATGTTACATACACCCCCTCTTGGTCTAAACTTTGTCCCGAAGTTTCTCAGTATAATGACGAAATAAAAGTACCACAGTATGATAAGTACCACAGTATCATAAGTCTATCTATCAAACAAAAATGGAAACCACTGGCGCATATCATATGCGTCCTCCCATGTCGCCGAGTGCGTACTATAACTGTCCCACTGGACCTTGACCTGATCTACCGTTCGATGTCGTAACTGTCGAACGCGATGATCTAAGATGCGGACCGGCTCAGCCATGAGCGCTCCCTCATCCGATACCTTTAAGGAACTCATGTCAATCACGTGTGTAGGATCATTAACATAATGTCTCAAAACAGATACATGAAAAACATCGTGCATGCGCCTCAAAGAATCAGGCAAGGCTAGTCGATAGGCCACAGGCCCCTTTCTCTCAACAATCTCGAAAGGTCCCACGAACCTAGGAGAGAGTTTAGCTCCTTTTCCGAACTTGATCGAACTCTTATGCGGTTTAACTCGCAAGAAGACTCGATCGCCGACCTCGTAACTAAGGTTGACTCGGTGCACATCGGCATAACTCTTTTGTCGATCCTGCGCTTCTTTAGTCCTTTGTCTTATGGTTTGCATTTGCTCTTCGATTTCTTGGATCACTTATGGTCCCACCAGGACCCTATCCTCAAGCCGATCCCAACTCAAGGGCGTCTGACACGGTCGCCCATAAAGAAACTCAAAAGGTGTCATCTTAATGGTGCTCTAGTAACTGTTGTTGTAAGCAAACTCTACTAGAGGCAAGAATTCCTCCCAATGCTTTTGTTGGTCCATCACGTACATGCGCAACATGTATTCCAAGGTTTGGTTCGTTTGTTCAGTCTGCCTGTCAGTCTCCGGGTGATATGCAGTACTAAAATTAAGTTGGGTTCCTAATGCCTCTTGGAAACTCGTCCAAAATCGTCCGGTAAACATCAATCCTCGATCGGATATAATATTTTTAGGCACGCCATGCAGCCTCACAATCTCACTGATGAAAACTCTAGCTATATCAGGTGCTTGATATGTCGTACGCCGGGAATAAAGTGAGCACTCTTCGTCAGAGTGTCTACTACTACAAAAATCGAGTCGTTTCTCCTTGTCGTCAGTGGCAATCCAATGATAAAATCCATCGATATAACTTCCCATTTCGATTCTGGAATGGCATGTGGTTGAAGTAATCCTGCCGGGTGTCTATATTCAGCTTTTACCTGTTGACACTCGAGACATCTAGCCACAAAGTTGACTATGTCGGCCTTCATTCCCTTCGAGAAGAATAAGAGCTTAAGGTCTGCCCTTATCTTCATGACTCCTGGGTGAGCCATGTAAACTGCTCTATGAGCCTCGCTCAGGATCAACATCCTCAACTCGTCGTTAGGCGGTACGTAAATCCGACCTCTAAACCTCAATAACTCATTGTTATCCAATGAATATCCCTCATATCGTGGTACCATCATAGTGTTTTGTCCGATAAAATCCTCGACTTCTATGTACCAGTAATCATCACGATGTAAAGTGAGAATCTTCTCACGCAGATTCGTTTGAAGAGGCAACACCAAAAATATGCATGGCCTCCGAATCAAAGCATCCGCAACTCGGTTCACTGTTCCCTTTATGTAAGTAATCTCGAAGTCATACTCGCTAAGAAATTCCGACCAGCACCGTTGTCGCGCGTTCAGGTCGCCTTGCGTGAAAATGTGTTGCAACCCACAATGATCAGTCTTTAATTCAAATTTTCATCCAACAAGGTAGTGTCTCCAAACCTTCAAGGCATATACGATGGCTAGTAACTCCAAATCATGCGTCGCGTAGTTCTCCTCATGCCTTCTCAGCTTCCTCGAAATGTAAGCAATCACTCGTCCGTCTTGCATCAAGACCCCGCCTAAACCTTCCTTGGATGCGTCAGTGCATACCAAGAAGTCCGCGTCCATGTCAGGGACCTTTAGTATTGGCGCGGTTGTCAACAAATCTTTAAGCCTTCGAAATGCTTTTGCGCATTTATCTGTCCAAACAAACTTCTTGTTTTTCTTCTGCAATTCCGTGATCAGATTTGCTATCTTCGAAAAACCCTCGACAAACCGTCGATAGTATCCTACTAATCCCATAAAACTACGCACTTCTGTGACATTCATCGATGTAGGCCATTCCATAATAGCCTCAACCTTGGCTGGATCCATGGAGATACCTTCGTCGGAGATGACATTCCCTAAGTAGTGAATCCTCGATTGGTAAAAAGAGAATTTGGACAACTTCCCATACAATTTGTGTTCTTGTGAACATTGTAGTACCAAGCGCAAGTGCTCTTCATGCTCCTCCGTCGTCCGAGAGTGGATCAAAATATCATCAATGAATACTTGAATGAACTTGTCCAAGTACTCGCGGAACACCTCGTTCATCAAACTCATGAATACCCCTGGGGAGTTTGTCAGTCCAAATGGAAAAACAGTAAACTCGTAATGTACAAATCTTGTCTTAAAGGCGGTCTTAGGGATGTCATCCTCCTTGATCCGTAACTGGTGATACCCGGATCGCAAATCGATCTTGAAGAACACCGTCGCACCCTTCATTTGATTGAACAGATCATCAATTCTTGGTAAGGGATACTGATTCTTGATCGTAGCCTTGTTCAGTTGATGGTAGTCAATGCAAAGCCTCCATGATCCGTCCTTCTTTCGTATGAAAATAACTGGTGCACCCCATGGTGACACACTAGGACGTATCAGTCCTAGGTCCAACAACTCCTTCAGTTTCATTTTCAACTCTTGCAACTCCAGGTTCGACATCTGATAAGGCGTTCTTGCTATCGGCTCGATTCCCGGTTTCAGGTCTATGGTAAACTCTAGTCCCCTCTCCGGCGGCATCCCAGGCAACTCCTCTGGAAATACGTCTGCAAACTCCTTCACCACCGGAAGGTGTTCTAAACCTTCCACTACTCCCTTTTCGTTTAGCGCAAGGATTTCATAAAATTTTCACCCCTTGCGCATAATCTTCCGTAATTGTAAAGAAGTGACGAACCGTAGGGAAACTCCTTGGTTCCTTCCTATAATCACACATCTCTGTCCTTTGTCATCAACCAAGCTCAACCGTTTCGTCTTACAGTTGAGTATCACCTCATGCGTTTCCAACCAATCCATACTGATCATGACATCATAAGATCGTAAGATTGTGACGTACAAGTTGAATCTCATGAAAAACTCTCCGAGGTTAAGGGCATAGCTTGTAACCTTTCCTCCAACCTTCTGTTTGGCTCCCCAAGCCATCTCCATGAATCTACAATCATCCTATTCGACTGCCTTTACCTTAATCCTTTTTAGCGCTGCACCAGAAATGAAACTCTCTGTAGCTCCTGGGTCTATCAAAATACTAAGGGTCTGGTCAGCGATAGTACCTGTCGTCTCGAGCACATTCGACTGGTGCTCTTCCTGGTGGTTATTCATCGTTGCATGAATCTGATGGGCCTTGCCCATATCTCCCACGGTAGTAGGTCCGACTGATCCAAACACCCTGGTCCTCTCCATAGGACAGTCGCGCTGGTAGTGTGGCTCCCCACACGTCCAACACCCCTTCTTCGACCCAGTAGTCCTGGTACCCGAAGTAGAAGATGACTGCCCACCGGCCTGAAACCCTGGTTTGTTCTGCTGAACATGCCTAAACTGCTGCTGCTGCGGGTGATGCTGCTGCTGGTGCTTTGGTCCTCGATAAGGTGTCCGCTGCTGAAGTGGTGGTCGTCGGGGTGAAGCAAAAGTGGATCCCCTCTGGAAGCCATGATGTCCCGATGTATGTATCGCTGGTGTCTGATGCCACGGTGCACCAGATGAACTCTGCCCTGCAGGTCTCGCTGAAGTCCTGGTCAGACCCCCACTGATAAGCTCCTCCTCTTCTATGAGGGCCTTTTGGACAGCGTCGTGCAAGGTTTGAGGCATCAAGATCCTAACCTTTGCATGCAGACTGTCATTAAGGCCAAACACGAACCTGTTGACTTTAAGGTTCTCAGTGTTAAGGTGCAGAGCATACCGGAGCAGCTCCATAAAACGTGCCTCGTACTCGGGCACTGTACGACCTCCCTATTGTAATGCATTGAACTCATCGAGCTAACGCTCAATGAATTCCTCTGAAAGGTACCTCTCTCAGAACCATTCCTTGAACAGTTCCCATTACACATCTTCCACGACCATGTTCAGTTGCGGCAGGAGCATCTTCCACCATAGAAGAGCGCTCCCCTTCAGTTGAAAGACTGCCATGCAAACCTTCATGTTGGAGGTATAATCGTGAAGTGCGAAGCACATCGCCATATTTTCCAACCATGCCTCGGCGGCTGCACCATCCGGGGCACCAAAGAACTTGGGAAATTTTACCTTCTCGAGTTCACGGTGAATGCTACCTGTAACGGCTGGTGTGCGCGACGGAACCTTAGGGGGTGCTGACGCCCTGGCCTTGTCTCTATCCAAACGGCTGATAAGAGCCTCGGACATGCGCTGAAAGGATCTCATCATCCCAATAACATCACCAACTGCTATCTGCTCCTGTCTGAGAACCTGCTCACCTCCCTGGGGGTTAGACCCCTCAGGCGTGGATGCTGCCGGAGGTGTCACGCCTCGTCCCCTAGCACCCCGTCGTCTGCCTCCGCGGCGTCCTCTAACCATGATTACCTGCATGCACACAATCAACTCGATCAACAATAGTATAATAAAACCAACTCATGTAAACGAAATTCGTAGCAAACCACAAGTCGCGGGTCGAACCAGCTCTGATACCATATGTAACGACCCTCCTTGTTACGACAACAACTCTAATAACAGGTGCAATTTTTTTTTTTTGTTTAAGGTGTGTGTGCACGTGTAGAAGTAAAAGACACTCTAGACTCTACGTCGCCACTTGACGACCAACAAGACGCAACCGCGATGAACATAAAAGACAACAATAACGCGTGACAAGTGACTGCATGCATAACGACGATCACATAATGATAAGTAGATATGACTACCCGCCGTCCTACCCTGCAATGGTTAGGACCTCCAAGACACATAAGCAACGCTCAAGCCCAGGTTCCGATCGATTTTAACCATTTAAGGTCTCAGGGATGGCGACTGTTCTGAGGAACATGGAGGTGTCTACATCCCTCCCGACACAAGCAGACCACGCAATGCAATACCACCAAGTACTACAAAATCAGGGACAATCATGACCTCTATGGGAGACACTAGTCAGGAGAACACCGACCACGACCAACCACTAGAAGGACTCAATGACTTCAATTACAACCACTTACCCCGTTTGACTTCCACTAGACGACGATTTACCAACCCATTCTTAAATATGTAAAATCAACTAAAATCCATCCCCAATTACTAATCCATGGTGACTCCTCATACTTAAATTCAAGGACAGTTCATGACTTATGTTTATCACTAACCATAATTGTTACCATAACTTACCGTGAATGAATAAATTCATTACAATTACCTCACCTACCTTGCAATAGGGTATCATCCACATTCATCTCATATGTTAGTATCCATAAATAAACTACCATGACATCTTCATAAGAGATAGCATCATTACAACATAATATAAAGACTTGCATATTAACCAACTAAGCAACATGGTCATTGCACTAATGATTAAGACATTGATAGACCAATATATAGCATTAGATTACACTGTCCACCTCACATGATTATTCCATACATTCCATCATAAGACGATTCATTAACTTAGCCTTACTTTACTTCATTATAATATGATGTAGGTAGCATTGCAATAACATTCCCATAACCTTATCCTATATTACATTACCCTAACATAATGTAATAATGTAAGAATGTAGTAATTTCAAATCTGGCAGTTACATAGAGGCAGTAATACATTGGCAGTTACATGATTCTAATAAGGCAGAAATAATAATATGGAAGTGAAAATTACATAACAAAGGTCGATACGATGATGAATAACAATTTAATCATTAGTATGGAAAGTAACAATCTGAGCAGTAGATTTCTGTGCCTCCTATCTTCATCAAATTCTATGAAGGCATAGTTCAATGGGTCATGATTTCTGCGCTTCATTCGTTAGGAAAGTTTTGTAAGGGATTCGATTTCTTCTATATGCTTCCCATTCAAATGTATTTTACCTTGAACTTAAGATTAAGATTTTCAATAGAAAAAGGATATTATAATATATAATAACAAGGGAAAATGTTTCACATATCTTTACATATCTAGGTCACCAACTTTTATTCATTTCTGGTAAACCAAATAAATAAAATATAATATATAATAATACGAAATTATCTAAAATGATTTTTATCTATTAATTTCTAATAAATAAAAATAAATCAATATAATCTATAATAGTATAAATATTACACCCCAACTTTTATTGATTTCGCACAGTGAATACCGAACATAAAACTATGGTATCTGTTCAATGCACATTTATTTAAATACAACCGAGAGAGTACTATCATACTGAAGCATGTTGCTCAGAGGACCCAATCTTTGAAACAAGAATTCAATATTAATCCAAGTTTTATACTTAAAGAAAAACGGACTTTAATTACCTATGTATACGCAGGTTATATTCAATATACAATGCAGGTCTAGTTAATTTATGTTAGCCTTTCGCAAAATAAATAATTGAAAAATGGTGAATGTTCAGAAAACGGATCGTTTTAATGCTCTTTAATCTTAAATTAAAAAAAAACAAAGTCAAGAAGGTTCACTCGTGCACCCGCATTCAACACTTCGATACAACATTACAAAGACACGTCTTATACAATCTCTTGCTAGCCTCAACTCCCTTCCAGGTGCAAGTGTGTTTAGGGTTCCTACGCTACACATCTTGGCATCCACAATCGGAGTGCTGTGAAGAGGATAGAGCTATCAACCGTATGGAAAAATATAGAATTTTCTGGATCCTAATTTGGATACCACGTGGGAGGAGGCAATAAATTTCAGGTCAGGCACCTATTAAGTCCGCGCGGCAAGGAAACTCCGCGTCTTATTCTTGAACATAAAAGAACAGGGTATAGACACAACCAAAAACAGTTTCCCGGATGGATGGATGGATGCCTGGTCTGAAATAAAACATTTAACTCTGATGGATGCCTAGTCTGATATAAAAACGCCCAATAATAAGGAAGAAAACCCACTGTATTTAAAACGCCCAATGCATAAAAAGAGAAAACTCACGGTAAGATTTCCTGCTGTATATACAAAATGCCCACGGTATGCAACGCACACAGAATACCAAAATGCAACAACCATGGAAGACCATGCCCACTGTAAAAATGCCCAATATGTAAAAGCGAAAACCCGCTGCTAAATTTTCCCACTGTATATATAAAAACACCCAATGAAATAGGAGAAACCCACTGTAAAATAAAACACCCACTGTATATATAAACGCC
Organism: Picea glauca; assembly: GCA_000966675.3. NCBI lineage: Eukaryota > Viridiplantae > Streptophyta > Pinopsida > Pinales > Pinaceae > Picea > Picea glauca. The sequence continues at coordinate 852 of JZKD02S0181832.1, read as the reverse complement.
CAATGAAATAGGAGAAACCCGCTATAAAATAAAACGCCCACTGTATATATAAAAACACCCAATGAAATAGGAGAAACCCACTATAAAATAAAATGCCCACTGTATATATAAACACCCAATGAAATAGGAGAAACCCGCTGTAAAAAAAAACGCCCACTGTATATATAAACGCCCAAAGAAATAGGAGAAACCCACCGTAAAATAAAAACGAAATAATCCGTAAACCTAACAATTTACTCAACCCTAAAACTGTACCAAGTATAAAAGAGAATAACAATAAACCCATACGAAACTGCCAGAAACCCTACGATTGTACCCAATAGAAAAAGAACGAGCCACTATAACCCAAACAAAATGCCAGGAACCCTAAACGGTGCCAAACGCAGAACCATAAACTGCCCTGCTAACATTCTTACAACATAGAAAGGGGTCGATTCCCGAGGTTCAGTGCAACCATTCTAAACTATTCTTTAGCACAAAACTTAAGCATTTATCCAAATAAAAACACAGCCATCTAAATTTTCAGACACAAACACAGACTAGCATTCATCCAAAATAAAAACATACCTTGGCCTGTTCTCTCACTCCAGATGACGTCCGCGTGCTCCTTGATGCTCCTGCTTGTTGACCGTAGAGGACTCACCGGTACCTCCCAGCCAAACGCTAGGGGTACTCTACTTCCCCCTCAGCCCCCCGAGCCGCAAAGGGGCCACACACAATCCAGACAGTAGCTGAAAAAATCAAGTTAGCTGAAAAAAATCCCCAACTCAAGTCAGCTAAAAAAATCCCCAACTCCTACAAGCATTCACTCCAGTTCTCCAGTTTGGCAGCATAACAATACCCAATAGCTCA
>JZKD02S0181821.1:12174-22825 GCA_000966675.3 Picea glauca | reverse complement strand
AATTGACCTAATTCAAGTAATTTGGGATCTTGCTCAAAGTACTGCCAATTTTTCATCAAGAATTACAAATTTCAAGGAGTATCAGCTGAAATATTTAGAGAATGATGAGGGATTTTACAAAGAAGTTGACATTCTCGGCCGAAGTTTCAAGATTAAGTGATGCCCACATAAAAGAGCAGAAACTTCCTTCAACTACCGAGATGAAACAAATTAATGCATATTGGCTAAGGAGAATAAAGAATTTGAAAGAAATGATAAGTGAGTTAGATGTTTTAAAAAATAAAAAGAGTGATTTGTTCCTTAAACTTGTTGATCTTACCAAAGAAATTGATGGTCCTAATCTATTAATGGATACAATGATTTTATCTATTAATGGAAATGGAACATACAATTTTCCATTTCCTTTAATGTGTGATTCTTTCTCTAAACAATACCATTTTGTTGTGGTGTATATGGAACAATATGTTGCATATAAATGCCCTATGCAATGTACTAAGTTGTAAATTTGGTGTTAACATATTTGCCTCCATTATATGTTCTTAACCTTTGTGGTTGATGTCTAGATTGTTTTTCTACAAAGACCTTGTAAGCCATAAACATATTAAAAAATCCATTGTTAAGTTTTAAGAAATAAACCTAAGTGTGTCTAGAGAATTCATCAATGAAAGTTCAGAAGTATTTGCACCCAAAGAAAGAAGGGAGTGAACCACACAAATCACTATGCACAAGTTGCAAGGGGGTCGAGGCGTGCCAAGAGGCACATTTGTCAAAATTGTTCTAATAATGTTTGTCAAGTACATAGTTAGTACAAACATCATATCTACAAGAAACAAGAGGAAGACAAGTCACCATATTTTGATCACAGAGATGTTGCAATGAGCAGTAGTTTAAATAACCAAATCACCCATGCCAAAGTTTGTTCAAGTCATCGCTAAGAGCAATAAAAACTGATGGAAAACATGATGACCCAAAGTTGTCAAATGTGTACAACCCGGTAATATCATCAACAATTCCAATTGTGAGAACATGCTTAGGATCTTTAAATCCTTGATTACAAATTGGTGAGATGAAAACTCTAGTGTTTTACCTTTGGCTGAATGAACAATTTGATACGCTGGTAGAAGGTTGCAAGAGAGACTTAAAAAACAAAATACATCATTAAAATGACCATCATCTAACTGAATTGTTCCAGACCCTACAAGACTAACAGATCTATCATCACCAACAAATATTTTTTTGGTGTTACATTCATTGAGTATAAAAAATGGCTTTATCCTAAAGCCATATGATAAGATGCTTCAAAATCAATAAGCCACTAATTAAAAGAAGAAGTAGGTATTACATTGAAGGAAAATCCAGAAGCAGAAAGTGCATGTCCATGAGAGGAAGAGTTGAAAGAAAAAGAATCAAAATTGATGTTGTGTTTCTTCATTGTTGCTTCTAAGGCCTCCATTTTTTTTTGAAAATTGACTCAAAATAACCATCTTACCCACAAAAATTGCAATGCATGTTAGTCTTCTTACTTTTTTATTTTCGTCCTTTGTCACCATTGGGAGTATAAGTTGGATGAGAGGGTTTGGGACCCTTGTTTTGCTTGTTGTTACGAGGATGTTGTTTCTTTGGATACTTGGATTTATGTTTCTATTGGTTTATTAAGGCTTTGTTAGATATTCCTGCAAAGTTAATGACTCCAAGATGCAAAAGTTTATCTTGCTCTCTAATCAAAGAATCACAAAAATATTCAAAAGAGAATGATTTGTAAGTATCCCTTAAAACTTTTCTGATGGAGAAAAAAGTAAATACAAAAAAAAAATATGCACTACCAAACTTTGAAAAAATAACATAAATACATCAATCATCCTTTATTTCTATTTTATGGTGTACAAGTAAAAGTTTGAGTGTTTGGAAATTAGAAGGATAATCTTCAATGCAAGAGAAATCATTGGGGTTTATGGAAATTAATTGGTTTTCAAGCTAGTGGGATCGAATCTCATTGTATTAACCAAATACGACTTCCATCTTTTCCCAAGCTTCATCTGAGTCATCAATTCATTGAAGATGAAACTGTAAATCACTAGAGATGGACATTTTGATTAATCTACATGCTTTGTCATATTTTATTATTATATTTAGTTTTCTTTGCAGCATCAGTGGGGGATTTTTCTTTTCCCAAGGTAATTGGTAAAGTGTTTTATTTCATAATAGATCTTCTATACGATATTTCCATGAAAGTATTTGGTACTAGTAAGCAAAAAATCACTTGGACTAGCCATATTAAAATATGTAGGTAATGTAAATTTGTTGAACCTCCACAAAATAGATCTAGCTGGGAATTGACATACACAGTTGCAGAGAAAATAGAAGAAAAGAGAAGCAGGAGAGAAAGAATGGAAGAATTTTCATTAAGAAAATGAATAAATGATAATTTACACATGATATACTCTGTATAACTCAACCAATGCACACTGGAGGAGAAGCCAATGCACCATAGTGGTGGTCTAAAGTGATCTGGACACACATTAGCAGTTACGGGAGTAAACTACCACCTAGTCTAGTCTCTTGGGCAGTTACGGGAGTGAATTGCCACCTAGTTGAGTTAACTAGTCTATTAGTCTTCAGTTAACTGACTAAAACAGAGTGAAGTGAGGAGGAGATCAAGGAATCATGGGTAATGCTCTAGTCTGGTGATGATCCCAAGGACAATGTGCATTAGTTGGTGATTATCCCAAGGACAATGAGCATTAGTTGGTGATTATCCCAATGCTACATGGTGATAATCCCAATGTAGCATCTAGACTCCACTCAACTGATCAAACTAAAGAGAATATTCTGCCTAGAGAAATATTCTTCCTAAAATATAGGAGATTGAATAATGACTAATAAACATAGGAAAAAACTTAGGAAAAAGAAATCCTAGGTGTGTGTGTGAAGTAACTCAAACATGTAAGATGGCTTCAAAAACAGAAACTCATTGTCTGAATGGAAGGCTCTCAACAAAATAGGCAGTTTAAAAAAAACTCATTTGTTTATAGGTTGTATTTAGTGCCCCTTTTAAAAAGTGGCGCTCCTAGTAGAAACTCATTTTTGTTTGGTGGCTAAAACTATAACTTGCTTGAAATCGCAGGCTTCATTGTCGACACCATTGCGGGAATTGACCATTGAATCGAAAATCGGTGCTGCTAGTAGCACCAATTTTATTTTTCAAGTAAAAATTAAAACTTAATTTCGACCATGGTATTGACCACTAGTACCATCTAAAAAAGGGGCTAAAATCACCTCATAAATTGGAACGTTGAAAATTTGTTTATTAATTAATTTTTTTTATATATATAATTTTCATTAAAAATTGAAAAAAAACACCTTGTAAAATTTTTTTTGAAGAAAAATGAAAGAGAACACATTTTTTTTTAAATTACATCGCGTCAATTCTAATTAAAAATTAAAACCAAAAAAGAGCATAAAAATTCAACAATACACTTTAAAAGAAAAAAAAAGACCAACCAAAAAAAATAAAATTAAAACGCATAGAACTTTAAAAATAAAATGACTTTAAAAAAAAAAACTTTAGAAAAGACTTAATTTTAAAAGATTTCAAACAAAATTACAAAACTTAAGGAAAAACATAGATTTCAAACAAAATTAAACAAAAACTTACAAATAAATTTTAAAACAAAAACTAAAGTAAATAAAAGTCTAACTTAAATAATGAAATTTAAAAAAAAAAATTAAAAATAAATAAATAAAATATAATACCACACATAAAAAAAAATCAATTTTAAAATTTGAAATGCAAGGTGGGGTGGGGAAGAGGGAGGGAGATGCCCGGTATCAACCCTCCCCCTTTCCCCACCCTCGCAACCCCATTATCGACATTGTCTGCGGCCGCACGACCTGTGTGGGCGTGGCGGAGGAAGGGGCAGAGTGATGCCCGACATCGCCCCTGCCAGACCAACGCAAAGGGGGGAGGGGCAATGTTCAGCATCGCCCTCCCGCTTCCCGAGAAACATTGATAGTGGGGTCGTGGGGGTGGGGAAGGAGGAGGGCGATGCCAGCAACGAGGCGCAATATCGAGCACCACCCTCCCCCTTCCTCACCCCCCTTTGCATTTCAAACTTTAAAATTAAAATTTTGTGTGGTTTTTTATTTTATTTTTAATTTCATTATTTAAGTTAGACTTTTATTTAGTTTAATTTTTTGTTTTTTTTAATTTATTTGTTCAAGTTTTTGTTTTTTATGTTTTTATTTAATTTTGTTTTGAACTTTGTGTTTTTCCTTAAGTTTTATAATTTGTTTTTGAAAAAAAACTTTTAAAATTGAGTTTTTTCTAAAGGGTGTTTTTTTTAATTCATTTTATTTTTAAATTTTTATGTGTGTGTGTTTTTTTTGTCTTTTTTCTTTCAAAGTGTGGTTTTTTAAGTTTTATGCTCTATTTTTGTTTTAAGTTTTTTTTAAAATAAAAATAAAAACTGAACCATTGTATTACTATATATAGTTAGTAAAAGTACAATCCAGAAAAAGAGGGTCTGCCAAAATGGAAACTGGGACCCTCTCCTCAACCCAACACTTTGATCAACATTAACAATTCATAAATTCACAGAGTTCCAAACATATTTTTCACTATCACAACCAGGTTTTGACCTAAAAGACTAAGGACCAAAGAAAAAATTGACTATACTGGCCAAAACACCTAGAGCCCGAGACACATAAAACCGATCTTTTTCAAAAAGACCAAAGCCTGAGTAGGATGTAACACCCTCCTCTATAATAGTTAAACAAAAAGAATAAAATCCAACATAGAGCAGGTCAAACCAGGCCATCTACAAAGAATTGTAGCCATGCTGCATCTTCTCGCTCTATGTTGCCATCTCTGCAACTTCCTCCTCGTCGCCAATCTGAATGGGGTAATCGCACGAACACGTGGATCTCTATTGCATGTTCCATATTTATACTGGAACGGCTCCTCATTTCTCACTTTGAACTTTAACCCGAATTGGGATTTACAGAATAACTCGATCTTTCCTTCCAGGATCTTAATCGCATGGGTGGTAGATTCGTTTTCCTTTATAACATTTGTCATGCCTTGAGAAACCAACACCTTGAACACCCAATACGTTTATTCCATCTTGAAATACTTCGTCTCCCTGGTGCGGGTAGACTTTGGGTCCTCGAACCAATCCTTAACCGCCTTAACAATATCTTTGTCCGGGGTACTCTTACGTTGTCGCCTAACCTCATCCTCAACTTCCTTCGTCGACTACTTTTCTTGCTCCGAGAAAAAATACTTGAAGTGGCTCCCTGCCATCGAGGAATCCTTAGCGGCTCTAGTTCGGTTGGCTGGTCCCTGTGAGGAGGAAGCCTCATGATGCTTCCACTTTTGATTCTTACCACAAGTGCCAATTCTAGCCATTCTAAAACGATGCACAGAATTCAACGAAGTTCTCTTGTCACCTAATCTACCTCTTCTTATCGACCAACAGAACCTACTCCTCCGGGAATACAGAGACTGCTTGGGATAAGCAATAACAGACCTGCCACTAAGCCTCAAGGGGGAACTTTCCTTAACACTAAATGACGAAAATAGACTCAGGAAATTTATGCCAAGATCCTGCTCTCAACTTTTTAACTCTCATATTTTGAACTTCTCCCTCAGATTTCCACCTGAGGTGATCCACTTTTCTCAGGAAAGCCAGAGATGACCCTATAAAATCCTTGCTTACCTCAATGTGCTTGAACATTTCCCCTTGCATCGCCTGAGTTATCTTACATGGAACGATCGAGGAAATCATACTAAGATCAGTTGCCTTCATAGTACTTTCAGGAATAATGTGATAACTACTCTTATTGTCGTTCTCCATATTCTAGTTTTGGCATCGTCCCAACCACCTTTTCCCATTAACACGACCTTCAAAGTGCTTCATGCCACCAACTACCTTGACGTCGAAGGAAGCTACCTTTCTCGACGTATTCCACTTGGACTAAGGCAATTATTAATTCTCGTTAATGCCACCTCTTAGGTGACATTTGGCGATCCTTTCATCATTACTCGGTCTCATCCTCAAGTGACTAGGATCCCAATTTTTCCCTTCGTCTGTCTTCCGGCAACCAATTGTCATAGGTTGTTTTTCGGGCCTCTAGGTGGATTTTGTTTTAATTTTTAATTAGAATTTACTCGATGTATTTTTTTTTAAATGTGTTCTTTGTCATTTTTCTTCAAAAAAATTGTTTACGAGGTGTGTTTTTTCAATTTTTAATGTATATTATAACAACAAATAAATATTTAATTAATAAACAAATTTTCATCTTTCTAATTTAAGAGGTCATTTTAGCCTTTTTTTAGATGACGTCAGTGGTCAAGGCCACGACCCCAATTAAGTCTTAATTTTTACTCTAAAAATAAAATAGGTGCTACTGGCAGCATCGGTTTTCGATTCGATGGTCAATTTCCCGCAATGGTGTCGGTCGTCAAGCTCGTGATTTCAAGCAAGTCATAGTTTTATCCACCAAACAAAAAAGGGGTGCTACCGATATCACCAATTTTTAAAATATGGGTTGATTTTGGTGTTTTTGACTTAAAAATATGAGTTTTTTGGGCCAGAGTTCTCGTTTTGAGGTCACAGTTCTCGTTAAGTCAGTAACTTTGTTTAAAATGTAATCAAAGTGCCACATGGCAGGTAAATATTGGCCCACATGGTGATGAATGCACAATGAATTCGTTGAATATAAAAAGTGTGTGCCTACCCCAAAACCCTTGTTTTTCCCTACTAAAAACTTCAACACGATCGTACAAAAAAAAATAAAAATTGTAAAGAAAATAAATTTGAAACTTTGCAAACATAAACCTTTTCGAGTAAAAAGTGTTTCCAATTGAAAGTAGTGCTCCAAATGCAATGGAACAACTAGCTCAACCCAGAAAGGCACAAAAATAGCAAAACCAATAAAAACTTTAATGCATGCGGCAACATAGGTTCAAGATCTCAATTAACAACAAAAACATATCTTCATACAGGCTTTGACACCATGTTCAACAAAATGGAGTATTTCCACATAAGACAAACAACTTAAGCAATCGCTCACACAAACAAATCAAAGATCAATACACCAGTGTTTTAGCTAGTTAAAACCCTCAAACAGGGAAACAATTGCTAGCAATATATTATTGCAAAAGAAAAACATTGTACACAAGATTTTTTTCACAATCGATCTTCAACAAATGACCCTCCATGCTCTTTGAATAGATATCATGGATCAATTGAGTGTTAAGCCACAGAGCAGTATAATCATCAATATCGGGGAGAATATCAATCATCAAATCACTTTATGTCTAGAACCTATCACGATCATCAAATTACATAACTACAAATTCATATTAATGCACACTAAAGAACTAGACTTTTACCTAAAGACACATTAAACCAAGTTGACCTTAACTAACTCCTAAGTGTCTAAATATCCTAACATTTTTCACCTAGGAAGCTTTGAGATAAAATCATCAAAAGATTGACCAAAAGTTGTTGGGATAATAGACATTAGGAAGTTGCTTAATACCAACTTAGTCTAATCTACTAATCGTGTGTGTTTTTAGTGTGTTTTTATACTTGAGTTATCCAACATTCACCATTCTATCTTGTGCATAAGTGATCTAACAATACTTATATTCTTAGTATTCCCCACACTTTATATGTGTCATATCACCTCATTGGTCCATGATCTCCATTTAAAGATCATGGAGGGTCATTGTTGAAATTACTAATACAACTGAGAGGGGGGGGGGGGTGAATCAATTGTCTTTGAGCTTAAACAATTTTAACTCTATTAAAATATTCTTAATCTTTCTTCAAGTGATCATCAACATTATACAGCATAAGAACAGTAAAAGTAAAAAGCATCAGTCACACATAAGGTATACACAGAGACAGATTTTCGTGAGGAAACCCATACAGAGAGAAAACCTCTTCTTCTTTGAAATGATAGGCAGTCTTTTAGGTTCTGTACATCATCTCTAATTGAGCATCAACTCAATGTGAGGCTGCTACCTCTGTTTTACAAGCTGCGACTTGTTTGAGAGTACCAACTCTCTGGTTTCTCTAGCACCCACTAGAAGGAAGCACCAACTCCCTGAATATTCCAGCACCCATTGGATGGAAGCACCAACTTCCTGAATGTTCCAGTACCAACTGGATGGAAGCACCAACTTTTAGTTACAAAGGCTCCAACCTGTATAACAGAGAACACTTGTTCTCCCTTGCACCACCCTGCCACCTTGGTTTCTCTCGCTGCAACCAGATGGAAGCTACAACTTCATGTGTTCAAGCTCCCACTTGAACCTCTGAGGACAACAGTCCTCCCAAGCACCTCCCAACCTCCCTAATGTATAAATGAATGAATACACAGATAACTACATAGATAAATCAATTCTTACCACTCTTTCTTTGTTCTGTAAGTCTGATCTTCTACAAACTGTTATGCAATTCTTCTCTTCCTCTGTCTGTTTAGTAGGTTTGCTCTGCATCAAATTTTTCTGTCATTCTACTCTGCTTCAACTTGCTCTGTTATTCTGCTCTGCTTCTTCTCTTTCTGTCATTCTGCTCTCCTTTTACTCTTTCTATCGTTCTACTCTGCGTTTCATCTCACTCTGCACATTTTCTAAATCTCATGCTACGCATCCTCTCCTCTTCCCTTTCTTACTGTTTCATTCATTTTCATCTGGAACAACCAACCATCCACAGTCTGTCTCATTTTCTTTTATACACATCTCCCCGACAGTTCCACTTCGCATTTCCTTAGGCAAAACAAGGACAACTGTCCTAGCAACTGAAACACTAATTGATTCTCAATCATGAGTCCGTTTCTTTTAACAGATTCGTAACTGAGGAGTTAACTGTGAGAGAGAACAGTAACCCTCCGATCACATTCAAGTTTATCCGCATTGTTGGATGAAATTTATTAATCTTCCCTTTAAATCAGATTTCGACATTCCTTATGTTCAATGTTTTTTTCACTTACAAATCCTGATCCACAAAATTCCGTAAAGCAGTCGGATCAACGATCCAGATCATATTTAGATCTGACGGTTCAGATTAAGTCGGGATTTCACTCATCGCGATTTCGACACTCTGGACGTTCGGTGTTTTTGTCACTTCAAATTCTCAATCCTTGACACTCCATAAATAAGTCGGATCAACGGTCCAGATCACATCTCTATTCAACGGCTGCGATTAAATCGTGATTTCACATATCGCGAAATCGGGATTCCTGATGTTAAAAAACTTTGACATATCCAACTCTCGATCCCCGAAACTCCGACAAGGTGTCCATCTGTTGACGTCACACGTGGATTGACACGTGTTGAATACTGCCATGTGTCACTCTGATTCGTGGCTTACATGTGCTTGAAATGTTGAATCAGTCTGACACTTGTCATTACCTGGTTGTGCCACGTGTTCCTAGCTGATGTGGTATGTTGATGTGAGTCGGGTCGACAGTTCAGATGTGATCTTGATTTGACGGATTAGATTACGCTGAGATTTTTCATATCGAGAAATCGGGATTCCTGTTGCATTGTTTCTTTGACATTTCCAACACGTGATCCTCAAAACTCCGATCAACGGTTCAGATGTGATCTTGATTTGACGGCTCAGATTACGCCGAGATTTTTCATATCGAGAAATCGGGATTCCTGTTGCATTGTTTCTTTGACATTTCCAACACGCGATCCTCAAAACTCTGATCAACGATTTAGATGTGATCTTGATTTGACGGCTCAGATTACGTCGGGATTTTTCATATCGAGAAATCGGGATTCCTGTTGCATTGTTTCTTTGACATTTCCATCACGCGATCCTCGAAACTCCGACCGGGAGTTGGATCAACGGTCCAGAATCAATATTTATCTGACGGCTCAGATGAAGTCGTGATTTTGCCTATTGCTATTACGCTCACTTCTCCTTGCACTTTAAAGAACGTCCAGGTTCTTCTCAATCCAACGGTGGTCGGACCCTGCGCTCAGATCTAACGCCTGAGATCTATCCTCCTCTTCAACGCGCTCTTCTTGTCTTCATTCAGATCTGACGGCCATCGAAAATTCAGAAAGAGATCCAATGAACACAGTTGATGCTCTTCCTCGATTATCACTGCTCCACTGATCATCACTGTTGTACTCAATCCATCACCACTATTGTACTTTCCATCAATGACAAGTATACGCTGCCTGTAAATATGCTAACAATCCTCTGTACATTATTCCTGTACTCATGCCATTCGATGTCTGTTACATATTTGCCAACAATCTCCCCCTTTGGCATTGATGGCAATACAGGCACCCGCATGCATTCGGACTCGACTCTGTACTCGACTCTCCTCCCGGACTCTCCGTACTCGACTCTCCTCCCAGACTCTTTTCTCCCCCTTTGACATCAATGTCAAAGAAGAGACATTTTTCCTCTGATATTCAGATCTGCAAGAGTTTGTATCATCCATAAGATTTGTGTGCAGCAGGTAGCAGCAGCAATGTATTATGCCTCTGTAGTGGATAATGAGATGGATCCTTGCTTTTTACTCAGCCATGCAACTAATGAGTCACCCAGAAAAAATGCTCCTCCACTGGTGTTTTTTCTCTCATCAACACAGTTTGCCCAGTCTGCATCTGAATAAG
>JZKD02S0181820.1:307709-331468 GCA_000966675.3 Picea glauca | reverse complement strand
TTCCAATGATCTTGTCCTTTTCTTCTAGCTGTTCTTTGAGTGCTTCTTCAATTCTTTTATCTTCTTCTATTTGAACCTTCAATTTTGTGATCATTTGTTCTAGTTCTCGAGTGTCTTCTTTCTTGTCTAGTTCTTCTTGTAGTTTCTTGTTTTTCTTTTTTTCTCTTCTGATAACTTCTATGGCACACATTAATTCTTCTCGAAAGTCAACTTATGCCTCTTCAATTTCTTCTTCATATTCTTCTTCAAAGTCTTATTTATCAGAGTCTTCTACTACCATGAATAGAACTCTTCCTGTCTCACTGTCACTGACTTCATATTCATCTGATGATGAGATGTCTTCTCTGGTGCAAAATCTTTTCTTGAAAACTTTCTTTGTAGTTCTTTTACCTTTATATGTTTGTTTTCCTTTTGAGTAACCTTCATCATTTCTCTTTTTCCTTACGAGGACATTTGTTAGTAAAATGACCAATACCATCACAATTAAAACAAATTAAAGGAAGCTTACCTATATACCTACCGTTGGTTCCCTTGTTCAGTCTTTTGACGAAGTTGGCCACTTCTTCATCATCTTTCGAGACGCCACTATTGCTGCTGTATTCTTCTTGTTGTCTTTTCTCTTGCTTTGATCTTTTGGATGCTTTGAAGGCTGCTTCTTTTACATCTGGATTTTCCTGTTCAGTTCTCATTTCATATGTTGTGAAGATTCCATGTAGTTCGTCCATGCTTATTGAGTTTAGATCAGATCTTTCTTCTACTAATGATATCTTAGGGTTAAATCTCATAGGAAGAGATCTTAGTACCTTTTGAACAATTACAGATTCTTCGATTTCTTCTCCCAATCCTATGATTGCATTCATTGTTTCATAAAATCTTAAGAAGTAGGCTGCAATATTCTCATCTTCCTTCATTTTTAGTTGTTCGAACTGACCTCTGTAAGTTTGAAGTTTTGTTGCTTTGACTTTTGTATCTCCTTCATAAATATTTCGAAGGTTGTCCAAAATCTCTTTATCGGATTTACAATGTGCAACTTTGGTGAATATTGTTTCACTGAGACCATTCAAAAGTGCATTTGTGGCTTTGGAATTATTCTGACCAAGTTTCACTGCTTTTTCATTTGTTGGTGGAACTGCTGGTACTGTGTATCCATCTACAATTGATTGTCAAATTTCAAATCCCTTTGCCTGTATATATGTATTCATCCTTATGCTCCAAAAAGCATACTTCTGTCCATCAAACTGTGGTATTTCATTTTTATATGAGTTGGTTATCTCCATGATCTACCTTTCAGTGGTTAAACTGATTTCTGAAGGAACCTGTTCTGATACCAATTGTTGGATTACTGAGAGGGGAGGTGAATCAATAATAGCGTAATTATAATCCTTTTTCACCAAATTTTATATCAATTTAGAATTATTATCAAATAATGAACAATAAGAAATAAACAATCACACACATACACAATACACCAGTGTTTTACGTGGAAACCCAAATTGAGAGAAAACCATAGAATGCTTTTTCTTATATGTCTTGAAGAATTACATTTATTGGAAGCACCAACTTCCTTTGTTTTCCAGCTGCAACTGGAAGGAGGCTCCAACCCCTTAGTTTCTCGGGCTACAACTTGAAGGAATCTCCAACTCCCCAATTCTCTGGCTACAACCAGAAGGAGGCTACAACCCCCTATGTTTTTCGGCTACAACCAGAAGGTGGTTACAACCACCTGCCCTTGCCCTGTCCAACCGTCTTAAAGTAGAAGTAGAATGATGGAACCACTGTCAACCTGTCACTATGAGATATACTGATGTACAACTGTATCAACTTGTACCACTGCCCTGTATCCAATCTATACAACTTCCCTGTAATCAATCTGTACCTGAACTGAACATGTATCTACAAAAATACAACAGATATGCGACCTATAGTGCTGTAGCCTATGTATGTACACGCCCTATATGCTATGCAACCTGCGTATGTACATGCTCTAACTGTTATGAAACATGCGTATGCCTTCTAGAACTAGGTTTTATTTCACTTGAAAACTTCTGACCCTCTGTAACTTCTTTCACATAGATCTGTAACCTGTCACTATATCTAGACTATAACTATACCATGTGCATGCATCCTCATATATAACCTTTACTTAGGGAAAATATGTCTCTCTCTAGTCATGTGTCATATAGGTATGTGTAATCATGAACAAGTATAATATCCCTCACAAGTTCTTAGTCATCAACCTCTTTCTGATAATCAATCTCTCAATACATCAACTACTACACAAATATAAGCTCTTAACCATGTACCATAAAAACCCTTAGACATATGCCTAGAAATACAATATGTGCCTCACAAGAAGTATCAATGATAAATATGCCAACACTATATTTCTGTAGATCTGACTTATGCAGAAGATCCCATGTAGCCACTAGTCTCTCTAGGGAGAATCCTCAAATCTCCATTGCCATTCTTCATGCATACATAAAAATACAACTATTCATAGAAATAAGACATACCTTTTGAACCAATGGATGGATCTGAGCACTTTAGACCTTCCTAGGAGCTTGATCTCAGAATCCAGAACCTCTGCATCTTCATTTTCTCAAGTTTCCATGGATTTACCAACATGTACTCACCCTATACACAACCAACCCACGTACGTATGCTCCCTATACACAGACAACCCACGTACTGTACGCACCCTATACACAGACAACCTGCGTACGCCTCAGAAAATAAGGTTTTCTATAAATCCAAGAATTTGGCTGTCAACCCTTCGTGCTACCTTAAGCATTCACCACTTCAGATGTATCCACAAGTATTTACAAGAAGCTTTACACAAGAAAATAGATATACAAAATGTACAAGTGTGTCTTTAATGACTGAGCTTTGCCTCTTATTTATATCTTCATGTAGCTTTACACTTTCCTTATTTTAGGGATTCTTCATTTAAAATAATTTCTTTTGCAAATCACTTTGACCCTTGGGGGATTTTATAAGACTTATGAGGGGTTCTCCAACTTCATATGGTCATAACTCTCTAAGCGTGAGGAGTTATGTGACATTCTACATACCACTGGAAATGGCATGACAAGGACTATCCATATAGGATAGTTTCACTGAGAAATTCACTGTCCTTCATCTCATTATTCCATAACTAAGCATGGGTTCTCTCACTTCGCAAAGCATCTTCCCATGAGGGATTTCACCATAAGGGGACCACTTTGGAGTTCATCCATATTTAATTTTTATCAACCATGAAAAGACAATAATGAGTCATATTTACATCAAACAAACTTGGGTCCATTACCCAAACCTTTGTGCTACGGGGATTTCTTCAAGGGTTGAAATCAATGACAACCAACCTTAATCAACAAGTGCAACCAAAATTTTTCTCCCACCTAAAACTTGTGTGGCACCTGGTGTTGATCATGGCACTGATTGTACTTGGGATTGGACTTCTGTAAAATATTCTAAACCCGTTGAAGGATGTGATGGATCCTCTCAATGAATTGGGTGGATTTGTTAGCTTTAGTTGGAGCATGCGACGAGTCTACCTGGGTGGCCGCAAGGGTTAGTGCAACATCCATGGGACCCAATGGTTGAAATCCCAACCCCACCTGAAAGGGGTTGTGGCCGGTTGAGCTATGTATGGATCTGTTGTAGATGTGTTGAACATAGGAAATAATCTCATCCTAGGTGCGGGGGTGCTTGGAATTGTACATGCGCAGGATGTGCATGATCATCTTGTTCACGAACTTAGTTTGGCCATCCATCTGGAGGTGGAAGGCAGTCGATTTGGTGAGCTTGGTGTCCAGCAGTGACCAGAGGTTCGACCAAAATGTCTTGATGGACCGAATGTCATGATTTGAGATAATGGTTTATGGGATCCCAAAGTGTACCCACAGTCATTCAAATAAGAGCTTGGTAGTGGCCTCCACTATGATGCTCTTCTTGTAGGCGGGCCGAATCACCATCTTGGAAAAACGATCAAAAACCACAAAAACACAGTCATTTCTCCACTTGGTGGATGGAAGGCCCGACATGTATTCCATTGAGATGGATTCCCAGGGCCTGTCAGGAGTAGACAAAGGAGTGTACATGCCTTGTTTCTTAGTGGCTGGTTTGGAAATAACATAGGCAATGCATGACCAAATATACTTGCTGACATACTGTCAAAGTTTTGGCTAGTAGAAATGTCACTGTAACACTGCGACTTTATTTTCCACGTCGAAGTGTCCTGCCATCTAATTGTTGTGGGATTTCCAAATCAGCTTAGCTCACTCACTTGATGGAACACAAAGATGAACTAGATGGCACAACAACCTATCCTAAGGATGGAAATTAGTGAAAATTGTGTTTGCACCCAACATCTGGTAGGTGTTGGCAAAGTCAGGATCTGTCCCATAGAGGTGGGGCCATCCAGAGGTCTCATGGTCACAAGAGTCTAGCTCCACGGTGAGTGCTATGATTGGAGGTTGGTTGAGGAAATCAATGACTCAGTCGGTACTTCCTATTTTATATTTGATGTTGAGTTGGAACTGTTGAAAATATGTGGACCACTTCTGATGGCAGTCATTCTGCAATTTGCGTTGTGTCTGCATGAACTGTAGAGGCTTATGATCGATGTGGATGAATGTCTCCTTCCCAAGAATGTAATGCCTCCACTGGTGGTAGGCTTGCACAATGGAGTACATTTTTTTTTCGTAAGTATGGTACTTATGAACGACATATGATAATGTCCCACTATGATAGGGAATGGGGTGGCTGCGCTGAGTGAGGACTATTCCCACAACATAGTATAAAGCATATGTCTCAATCTCAAAGGGCTATTGCAGGTCAGGTAACAAAATCACGTGGGTTGAGCACAAGTGCTGCTACAGAGCATCGAACATTTGTTGTTGGGACAAGCCCCACACAAATGTCTCCTTACCACCACCCCTGGTTATTTGGCTGAGGGTTCATGCAGTATGGGAGAATCCCAACATGAACCTGTGATAGAAATTGGCAAGGCCGAAGAATCTCCGAAGCTCAGTGAGTGCGGTTGGGGATGGCCAGTCACAGATGACTTGGATCTTGGCTGGATCAACATCCACACCATGCACATTAACAACATATCCTAAATATTGGACCCTATCCATGCCAAAGGAGAATTTATCCAAGTTGGCATATATCTTGTGCTGCCACAGAGTGTGCATAACCTGTTGAATATGCTACAAGTGTTCTTCCCAAGTCTTGTTGTAGATGAGGATGTCATCCATATACACCACCAAAAAATAATTAGTGAAAGACCGCAATATATCGTCCATCATCTTCATGAAATTTGCTGGGGCATTTGTCAAACAAAAGGGCATGACCAACCATTCAAAAAGACCTTCTTTTGAATTGGAGGTAGTTTTCCATACATCTGTCTGCTCTATTGGGACCTGATGGTAGTCAGATTTCAAATCAATCTTACTGAAGTATTTGGCCCCCTTGAGTTGATCAAGGAGACTGTCGATTCAGGGAATCAAGTACCGGTTCTTGACTGTGATTTTATTTAGCGCTCGATAATCAATGCTGAGTTGCCAGGTTCCATATTTCTTCAACACCAACATGATTGGGCTTCCAAAAGGTGATGAGTTGGGTCAGATGTGCCCGTTATGGAGAAAATATTAAATTTGATGCTTGATCTCCTCATTTTCTAGCAAAGAGAAGCGATAGACTCACCCATTGGGTAGTGGTGCGCCGAGGGTCAGATCGATGGGATGCTTGACCTGACAGTGAAAAGGTACCCTAGTAGGTGATGAGAAGATGTTTTTGTACTCTTTTACAACCTTATACACTTTCTTCTACTGGATGGAGAGGTTGGCCGCAAATGCCATGGATGTGGCTGCAACCTTTCATTCACTCTGAGAATGAATCATGAAGAAGACAAACTTCTTGGTCTAAGAAATGACCTTCCAGCATTGCTTGACAGAGATAAAGGAAATAACACTAGGTGGTGTTATCACACTAAATTTCCTTGGGTATTTTAGTTTGTTTAATCCTTTTTAAGACTTCGATTTTAATTTTTTAAGTTTCATCCCTTTAAAGTTATGTTTGTTAGGCCCCCCTAGATAAATAAACTTTTGAGTCATAGCTCATGTTTGATCCTCAAATTGATTTTTTTGACTCAAACCCCTTTTTAGTTCATGACTAAAGTTTTGGACCCCTTCATGATGTGTCATTAGGATCGATCCCTCCCCTCCCATGACTAGACTGATGTGACATACCATTCTCCTCACTCATGACCTCGTGAGCAGGCCTTGCTGTCCTTGCTTACCTATTCAATCATTTTTTAAACTAGAGCTCTGCACACTCATCAGGCGGTTCTGTAGCACCTTATCCATTCGTCATGATTTCCACCACGAGTTATGATTACCATGACTGATGTCATGTTCCTTGTTTTCATTGCCAGGAGTTGGTTAAAGATACCTCCAAGATCTCACATTTACTAGCCTTGATAATGGTATATGATTTGAAAATTCATGCAATGCTGCGCTGCTCAAACTCATAGTTCTGACCAGGTGACAACGGTGTGACCAAATTTGATGCTAAGGCAGACTCGTGGGCCGAAGTTTTCACAATTTCATCCTGAGATTTTGTTGAAGATTCCAACAGGTGTCTACAGGTTTGATTACTGCTGTTTGCCTTAGCCATTGAAATTGCAAGCTCTTAAATAGCCTATCCTCTGCTTATGCATTGTGCTACCCAGAGGTGCTTCTTAAAACCCCTTTTCCTCCCTTGCTTCCTTCCATCTTGGAGTTAAGCGTTTTTACTCAATTGCAAAGAGCCAATTTTGGATTACCCCCTCACTGTCTACACTCTCAAATACCTGTACAAGTCTAAGAGTGTAATTCCTATAGTCAAGCTTGGATTACTAGCACCAGTCTATTTTAAAAGGTCAGCCTTGTACATTTGAAGCCCGATTTAAAGCCTTCCTGGTTATTACTATCCCATAATCCTTTAAAATCTCTCATTCTAAGCCATGGAGACTCCTCAATCGAGGAAAACACACAAAGGTGGCAAGGTGGTTAGGACAAAACCTGTGGACATCCAACATTTTGATACAGAGCCCATGGAAAGAGAGGTCTTTCAAAGAGTGGGGTGCCTCTCTTTCTACCAGAATATGTAGAGAGGCCATCCAGAGGTAGCAAGATGGTTTGCATTACATTTTGATGGTAGGAAAACCAAGGTTGGGGATTTTGAATTTGAGGCGACTGAAGCCTCTATCTCAGCTGCAACAGGAATCCCCATTACAGGTGAAAACTGGTTCAAAGCCATGGCTTTGAGTTCAGCCTATGCTAAAGATATATTTAAACCTGAGTATCAAGCCAATGATTTGTCTAAAAGTATGCCAAGGAGTCAATTGATTGAACAATTTGACATAATATTGAAGATCATGCAGAGATATTTTACATGTGAAGGGAGATTTAACACATTGTACCCATACCATATAAGGTTGTTGCTACATTTTACTGGTAAGGTTGAGATGAATATTCCCTATTACCTATTAAGAAGCATAAGTAAGATGTCAGAAAGGATTCAAGCCAAATCTAAGGATGTGGATTCTAGCCTTTTGCACTCTGGATTCTAGCTAGTCTTTGAGGAATTGGGTAAGAAAGAGATTTCATGGGATCATTTTGCTGTTACTTCTCATTTCCAATTGGATCTAGTATCAACTCCTCAATCACATAAGGCAAGTCCTTTATCACCCACCAGTGATACTAAAGTAGGAACCAATAGGAAGAGAAAGGGAAGAGCCCCTGTTCAAGTTTCAGAGGTCAGCAAGCAGGTCACAAGAGCTGAGGAGGAAGCTTGTCCTTCCCCACAAAGATATTTTTCACCACCTCCTCCACCAGGGTTAGAATAGGTTCCTTCTTCTACCAAAACTACATCCAAGAAAGGGAAGAAGCTACTCTTCCCCTCTTCTCCTCCAGCAGTCAAAATCAAGGATAAATGACCTTTCACAAGTTCATCAATTCCTAAGGAGGTTTTCAAAGAGCATCCTTTACCAGAAACCCCTATTCAAAAGAAGAAGGGTAAAGGCATTGAAAAACCCATGGAGGAGAAACAAGAAGCCCCTGTACAGAAAGGGAAGGGTAAAGGTACTAAAATACCTTTGGAGAGGAAATATGAAACCTCTGTGAAAGACTTTGAAAAGCCTATGGAAAGAAAAGAAGAAACCCCTGTGCAAAGGAAGAAGGGTAAAAGAAAAGACACCAATAAACTTGATGAGGTAGACAAGGAAATTCCTATGCAGGTGGAAGAGGAGATTGAGAAGAATCCTTTGGAGACTGATCATGTCACTACTCCACTTGATAATCAAACATTCAAAAGATTAATCAGGAAACTTAGGGAAGCAAGGAAGGAGGTGGCTCAATTGAAAACAAAAGCCACGTCTGAAAGAGAAAAGATGAATGAGCTCATGGATGGCTATAGTCACACCCTTGACTTGGCAAGGTTTGAAACTAGAAGGGCCCAACCTCTCCATAGGAAGCTCAAGAACCTTTATAGGATGAACATAGGATTCCAATCTCAGAACAAGAGGCTCAAATATGAGTTGCAACAATATCGAGATGAGGTGGCCCAAAGAAATTTGCAGGTATTGGTTGAAGCTACCATTGAAAAAGAGGCACCAACAGTCAAGGAGAGCATAACTCCACAAAAGAGGCCTGCCAGTTCTAAGAAGAAGCCTGCCATTTCTAAGAAGGAAAAGTCTGATGTGCCAAAGGAAGATCCTCCCTCTACAAGAAAGAATGCGAGGTTGAATGTCAATGTAACTAATAGTTGATGAAAGGTGAGCCCCATTTTTGAGGATGTTTCCTTTTTGAGAGGGTAAACTATTTTTCAAATATTACCTCTACCATCTATACAGGCTTCTAAGCATTCAACTATCATAGTTTTGGGATTTTGCGAAGTGATAACTCCCTCAGTGGTAAAATTCACTACCTACAATACTGCCAAGTCACCTAAGTATAATGGGTTTGAAATTATGCAAGGCCACTACTAGCTTTGCACATATTCAAGATTGGAGGTGCTGCATTTTGACAATACTACCTAAACCTTCATACAGATGCAACATAAGTGGCACTACCTAATATCTGGTAGAATATAAGCCTACACACAGACGCAACATAGTGGCGCTATGTAATTTTGCTACCCAATATCTAGCAGAAAACAAGTTTGCACACAGATGCAACATAAGGGGTGCTACGTAATTTCGCTACCTAATATTTCACAGAGGAAAAAGGTTTTCACACATATGCAACACAGTGGCACTACGTTTTCTGCTTGTCCCGTTTTGAAGTGCGCTACCCAGATTTGCTAACCAAGGAAGTTGGCAACAATCACCAAGGATCTAGGAGGGCCAAGCTAACAACTTTTTGGATAAGATGATGATGGAGAAGGTTGTAGAAACAACAACTGGCATCATGAAGACAACCACATGATTTGAAAGACACATGGAAAACAAGGAGCTGCGCAGAAAAGGGAATCAAATTAGTTTGAAGTTTGGTTGGATTAGTCACCAACATTTTCCTGTTTTATAGCATAGGTTGTTAAATAAGTTGTTAGATCAAATAAATGTTTAGATATTTTCAAGGGAAGGAGGCCAGTTCGTACCTCCAACTGTTGCCTCCCTTTTGTTATAAATAGATAGATCAAATGCTTTAGTGGGTTTAGATGGTTGAGCAAGGCTCCCTTAGACTGTAATATTTTGATGAAGTGACTGTGATCTGGCTATGTACTGGACTTAAGACTTTTTGGCTAATAGAAATCAACTTCTCTTTCAACTTATTTTCTTCTGATCCTAAATTTTCATGCTTTGAATGATTCACATGAATGATTGTGGTGATGTTATGGTGGATGTTTGATCATTATATTATCATGATGTTTATTTAGCTTCCTTAGTTTCTGAGTTCAAGAAGATCTTGTGATTAGAAACTTTCTTCCTTAAGATTTTTGTAGACCTGATGTTTATAGGAGTCCCTACACTCCTCTCATTCAAGTCTTCCCTCTATTCATACTCACGCCCAATTACTGATTGAAGTTAGCCAAGACCTTGATTGCTGGTACATGCTAGCCCTATTTTCTGAGTTGGAACATTATCATTTTGAGTCTTTTTTCCATTTGACCCTTTAAAACACTCTTACATTCACATATAACCTGATGGGTACCGGGCTTACCTTCCATGCAATTTGAAGGTGATTCCTAGTGCTAATAGGTGGGACTACCTTGGGTATCATATACAATTTCATGTTCAAAGTAATAATAACACTGCGAGGCCTAGACTCATATACACCATGTCATTTCCATAAATAAGGTTGGCCCAAAAGAACATCACAAACTTCAAGGGGAGAAAAATCACACAATACCTCATGTTTGAATGGATTGATGTTGTACAACAAGTGACACTATTGGCTGACGCAAATATTGATTCCTTGATGGATCCAGGTGGTGCAGGGCTGCGGGTGCGATGTTGTCAGCAGGGATAGCCACTTGACAACCTCTGCTGAGATGAGTTTCTTCTAGCCACTGTTATCAATGATGAAGTGTAGAAGAGTGCCTTTCACCCACATCTATGAATGAAAGAGGTGCTCGCCTTCCTCTGACTCATCAGGTTCACTGGGCTGGATCTTGGTGGTAGCAATGATGGCATTGGGTTTTATGTCAATGATCTGTCTCCCCTTTTCTGGTTCTGACTTAGAGTAGGAACCCACATATGATTCGGAGGATTTCAACTTATCCACCAATGATTTATTTGAGTGACAATCAACAATGTTATGCCAGGGACTCTTATGGAAGTCACACCACTTCTCAATACTTTCTTCATCTTCCCATTGTCCTTCTTTACTTGCGGCTTAGACTAGTTATCCTGAGGTTGCCCATATTTTCTCTATCCTTTGTTCTATGGGTTGGGGCTACCCTTTCTCTGATTCTGTTATGAGGGGTTCCCAGACCCACATTGCCTCGTATTTTGTTTAAGTTTCTGCTCGATTTTTACTACATATCGATAGGCCACGACCAAGGATCAGATGTCCAAAAAATCCATTTATGTCTGGATGTATCTATGCAGAATGATGTGGTACTTGAGCACTAGATGTTTCTTAGAATATTTGATACCTATCTTGGTGCGTAAGGTATGGAAGACATTGGTGAACTTTGGCACTGTTTAGTTTCTTTCTTGCTGCAGTGTGGTCCATCTTGTATACAAGTCATCGTAACTTATAACAGGGTAGTATTGTTCCTTAATAACATCCCTGAAGGAACCCTAAGTGGGTGCAAATTCAAATAATGTGGATCCCTGTATTTCCTTTTGCTCACATAAAGTATCGCACCGATCTTTGACATGGGGGATGGCCTTGAGGAGCACAAATGTAATCTTTTCTCTATCGGAAAAATTGTGGACATAAAAATACCCTTCTAGAAGGTTTAACCATTTATCTACAACATCCACATCTATTTGACCTTCAAATATAGGAATATCAAAATTGATCTGTACCTTGAAGGGGGCGACGCCTCTGCTTGAGGTGGATGCATTGCTTGTCAGCAACTGCCGAAGGATTTGTGCAAAACTGTCCATCATCTCGTTCCTCTATCACTCAAGGGATTCCTAGAGCAACATTTTTAAAGGATATCCTATCCTGTTGTCTTTATTTTTTCCTACCATGGATGGTTTCTTGGGTGTGCGAGAGATTTTTTCATCAAGAGAAACAAGCTTGAGACCCAACTCTCTATACCTTGACCGTGTTGGGGACATGCACTAAAAAATGACAAGGAGCAGACTGCTCTAATACCACTGATCCTGATTTATGAGCGGAACAAAATGAAAATATAGATTTATAGTATTAACAAAGAGAGACAATGAATTATAATAGATATATAGTAAAACTTGACTTCTATTAAATAAGAAATATGTTGAAAACTGTAAAATGTAGACTAAAAATAGGCTTGCTAGAATGGTGGCAACTTATCTCTGAGAAGAGATGTGATGACTACACTCATTCACAAGAATATGAGTACAATGAGGATCTAAAATCCTTGTTACAATAAACATGAATTCCAAAATCCTATACATTCAAAAACCTAACCCTAGGAGATGAAGCGCCAAAAGTCAAATGGGCCCCCTTGGGGTAAGTTAGTACATCAACTTCCCGGGGTCGTAACTTTTGCATTAGATCTCCATTTTGGGTGCACGATAGCTCGTTTGAAAGTTATTGAAGAGGAGATTCATTTCATAGGCTCATAGATGACTTTGAGAACCATTGAGGTTCCCGATTATGAAAAAATGTCATTTAGGCCCTCAGAATGGCCCCAGAAGTTTAGGACTCGAAAAACTGCTAAAAATAGTAAATTTCTAAAAAATTGTTTTGAGCCAGTTGGAATAGGTGGGTGGCCACCTATAACCTCCTGTATCAAAAGGGAAAATGGAAAAGTGTATGTCAGGAACTATATTAGACAGGGAGAAGAAAAATCCATCCCACGAGACCCACTGTCACCTGGACATTATGAGGATAAGCCTGTGCCCACTACCATGCAACAAGAAAAAACTCCCAAGTAAAAATCAAGAAAACAAAAGAGGACTAAACCAACCAGCCCTGAGATTGTTGCAACATAATTTGTGCCAGTAGACACCCCAATTAAGGAATCCCCTAAGGCCAAACATAGCAAAAAGAGGAAAGGGAGCTAGGCCTCTGAAATGCTAAGAAAACCTAATAGAAAAACCATGCTCTCAAACCAATTAAGGTTAAATTCCAAGGAATTCTTTAATCCATCTTTAAAGGAGAAAAGTCCCATAATAATCGAGGATGAGGACACTGAAGAAGACCTCTCTGAATTTTCCAATATGGAGGAGATGGCTATACATACATTGAAAGAGATGACATGGGATAAGGCAAGGCAAATATGCAGTAAAGGGGAGACCTCAAGTGTAAAATATGCTACTGTGAAAACATAGTACACTAAAGATCTAGAATCAGAACAAAATGTGATAGAATTTGGTCCAGACCTTGAGTAGGACTTTGATGACATAACTTTAGATTCAGAGCTAACCCCTGAGTAGGTTCCCCATGATGTCAAACCAAATATCAGAGGAAAAACATTGATGATGCAGGAACCTGTGAGAGAGACTATTGATAAAAAAACATGACAAAGCACCCAGATATGAAATGAGGCCAAGGAAATCCAAGCTTTCGATTGACCTCAATAAACCTGTTGCAAAGGAAGAGAAAGGGCTCAAGAATGGAAGCAAAGTAAAGACATTAATCAAGAAAAAAGTTGAAGTTGAGAGGGACATGGATGACAACCACCAGGTGCAAGCTCTCAAGTGAAAAAATGATGGCACAAGGAAAAAAATTTAGAGTCTAAAACAACAAAAACATGCCCTTGAGTTGCAATACACAAAGATGCAGAAAAAGCATCAAAAGATGCAAAATAAGCATCATAAAACATGCATGTTCTTGAAGGAGATAATCGAAATATCTGCTGTTGTTAGAGGGTAAAGGAATTCAAGACCTGTGCCAACTTGATCCACCTGGTTTCAAGGTTGGTATCCTATTTTTGGTCTACGTGGGAAACCATGAAATGTCAACTGCCAACAACAACTTATGAAGACTTTTTCTATGCATCTTGTTTTCTTCAGTTATCAACAATAAGTTCCCATTTCATTGATAGAATTTGGTTTGAGTTTAGTTAGAGGCACTGCTACCACTTGTAATAAGTTGCCATTTTTTATAAGAACAATGTTTTTGAGGTCGAATTAATGAGGATTTATGAATTGACACTTTAGCTCAACTCCACTCAGTTCAAACAAATGTTTACAAATTGTAATTAGGAAGTAACAATGGAGTTGTATCTACATGATCTGATTGTGATGTAAAGTTGAACTTTAGAGTTTATATCCTAGATAGCTAATCAAACTCTCTCTGCATGAAGATAAATAGAGGGATATTTGAATGTAAAAGGGTTCAACTTTTTGGGAGATCAAGCATCAGAATTTTGGCTGGGCCTTGAAACATTAAACTGTTAATTTTCCCACCTGGTGAATATAATTTTTGGTGACAGACTGTGTTTTCTCAAATATTGTGTCTTCTTATCCTATCTAGATGGAAATTGAAATGTATGCAAAGTATTTTTTATTTTCCTTTCAACTATTGTCTCAATGAAATTTTTATTGTCATGCAACCTGATCTCAGCTATTGTTTCAGTGAAAATTTTATTGTAATACAACTTGTTTGGATGATTTGTGTCTAGGTACATGTTTTGGATCTGAAATATTATTTCAAGTTTGAAATTTCATACAACAAGTAACAAATTGTATGCTTGTTTGTATTTCCTTTGTTTTATTCTTCATATCTTTATCTGCTCGCTAAAATTCATTCCACCAACTAAGGGAAACCGTATAGTGATATTGTTGAAAAATCCAACTAGGTCTCTACCCTTGAAAACCTATCTATCAGCTAACCAACAAACTTAATTCATAAAAATGAATCATTCCAACAATTGAGGTGGCCTAGCTCTTCCCTTTAGCAGTCAGGTGCAGACCTTAGGACCAATAAAGAGTATAAAGATGAAGATGTTAAACACTGTTGGCACAAGGGTATGCTCAGGTTTCAACGCTACAACATCACACCAACAAAACCCTAACTACCGACCCTTTCAGCAACACCTGCGAAGCAGATGAAGTCTCACTCGAGGTAGAGGCAGGGGTGGTTGCAAGACTCAGGTGTGACTCAGGTGTCTGCAACCTTAGCTGGGACACAGATCTGTGACCTGAACACTTAATAAAGTACTTAGCACCATCAATTCTACAATATGCAATCAATAACTACTTCGCTGATAACACAAAGATTCACATCATTCTCAAGGATATTAACATATTTACGCACTTATCATAAGGAAATACATCAACTCTGGTAGATCAATCACTGAACATATCTATAGTCATCAGATCTAACATTATACACCTCATTAGCACTAAGCATCATCAGATCTATATATTTATCTCAAAGTACTTAGCAAAAGAAAGAATAAACACATCAAATAAATGCACAAATCCAGACAACACAGTGTTTACGTGGTTTGCCCCCACCTCGGGGCTACGTCCAAAACATTTCTTCTTCTCTATTAGTGTCTTCAATCTGTTACAGCACAAAGCCTTCCAACCTTTACTCCGCACAGGACAAAAGATCTATGCAACTTGCTAGATCCTTCTTCCTTGCGCTACAACACAAAGCCTTCCACAATGTCTTACAACAACTTACACTTAGCTCTGCAAGTTTCACATAGGCACAAAGCACTTACAATTCCCTCTATCACTTAGCCTACATCACTTAGATGCCGATCTAGCACTTAGCTCATTAGCCCCACTCTTACATCACCTAGATACTTATTTATATATTTACAAAATATGCCTAAACATGGGTAAACCCATGGGCCAACATCCATTCCCCATTACATTATCCCAAAAAACCAAAAAGGACCCAAAGTGGGTCGAGATCCCATGATCTCTGCTTCGTCTTGCGTGCCTTCTTCGACTGGCTGTCAAAGTCCTAAAATAGGTCAAAATGACCAAGGTTATCCAAAAACTTGGTTAAGGACCAACATGCCCCCAACACTCACCTGTGACTCATCCCAAGTCACTCAGGTCTAATTAGTTCTGTTTTGAAGGCCTTGAGCTTGGCTCGAGCTGCTTCGACTTACTGCTTTTCTTTGGCCTCCTGCTCGGTGAACTTCTGGATCACTGGATCATTCACTGGTCCTTCCAAGCACTATTCTGCTGTGATGACAACCTGTTCTAGTTCTACTCCTTGGTTCTCGACTTCTGTAAACAACATGCATGACTTGTCTTGCATGGGTTGAATTCATTGGCTGAATTCCATAACATTGCTTTGAATTGTATGTATATGCTACTGGGCGGTGCATTGCTTGTGAAACCTCTTCATTCTATCTACAACCGATAAGGATTTCAACTGCGTCTAAAGTGTATCTACATGCTACTTCGTTTCTTGGAGTTTCAACTCCAATGTCTGTAACTCCAGGTTCTCAGTGAGGTTCTCGTACGTTTGAGTGTTGCGGTAACTCAACTACTTGCACTCCAATGCAAAAGATTTTAATCTTTCAACTACATTGTGAGCAGTTGCTTCTTGCTGGTCTCTTATCTCCTAGGGAGTCTCAGGCACAACGTGGATCTCTAGATCTACGATGCGATGCTAGAGATTCTGAATTACTTCTTCAAGTTGTGCCACCTACTATGGAACTCTCTCTTCGGCCTATACTTCGACAACTGTCACAGAACAAAGTGCTCTGCTGACAAGTTTCTTTACTTCGATCTTCTTTGCGAGCAACTGTTCCTTGCTTTGCTGTAGCTCTACTTTATCTTTGTGCCACTGTACTTGAAGAGAATTTTTTTCTCATTCGGCAGCATTGCATTGCTCGAAAAGTACTCCCTGTACCTGTGTCAAAGCCTGGGTGGCTTGCACTGTGTCTTCTTGAGCTCGTCGAAGGTGAGCTTCGACCATATCAAGAATCTAGTGGAGTTGGGCTGGCTCACCTCTTGGTTCTACTGTTCCTATTGTTAGAGGTGTAGTGGAGGCTGCATGACTATATTGGAGTGCCTGCTACACTCTTTGGAGTTCAATCTCGATAAGATTATACATCTGCTCCTGCTTCACCTCCTGCTTCTCTACTATCTCCTGTGAAGCATCGTTCACAACTGCAATGATGAAATCAAAGTCATCCAATGTGAGGGTAGTTCTCATCTTGATTAAAGGGGTTCTAGGTTTCTTCCCGGAGGAAGATTTTGGAGGCGAAACCTTCCTTTTCTTCGACGATTCCTCTTCATCCCTAGGCGGTGGTACTTCACCTTTCTGTTGTTCAATTTCTGCGCCTTCTATATCTCCTCCATCACCCCCTTCGTTTGGTGTGACAGAGGAATTTATTACAGATGCACTGTCTACATCGTGAACCTCTTCAGGCTTCTTTGTTTTACTTGATCCTGGTGTATCCGACATAGTTTTTGGGCTATCAATATCGGACAACTCTGCGGGGTTCGCTGGAATGAGAAGGTCTGCTGACTAGTCCTTGGTGATCTCTTCGATATCTTCCTCGGTCAACTTGTAATATGACTACAAATGTTGCTTGTGCTCATCAGCGCGCGCTGTTATATAAATGAAGTGGCGGTCCACGCTAAACTTCATTAAGGGCCGAAACCTGTGGAGGGTATTCGGGGTCATACGAGTCTCGGATTGGATGGAGAGCTTCAATTGGTTGTAGTAAGTATGGAAGACAACATTGGATTACCACTGCTTGTTCATATCGTTGGAGTACGACAAGGTACCGAACTTCGCAGCCAAAGGTTCGAAGGGCTCGATGTCTGGGAAGGTCGCACCTTCCGGTAGCTCCCATGAGACGAATGCAATCAGGATGAGAAGCCAGCTGAAGTGGAACTCATATCCTTGGTATTGTGCTTCCCTACAGTCTAGTTCCAGCTGGTTTACCAAGTACTTCACCCAATTCATTTGAAGTCCTTCTGTGCACTTCTCTGTGAGGTCTACTATGAATCCAATTACTTGGGTGGGCCGATTCTTGCGAACTAGCTTTCCTGTGATCAACTGACAGGCAAG
This sequence comes from Picea glauca, assembly GCA_000966675.3. Classification (NCBI taxonomy): domain Eukaryota; kingdom Viridiplantae; phylum Streptophyta; class Pinopsida; order Pinales; family Pinaceae; genus Picea; species Picea glauca. The sequence continues at coordinate 313,826 of JZKD02S0181820.1, read as the reverse complement.
GCACACTGCGCTGGTTTGAATAGAGGATACCTTGTAGCCTCATGTGCCCTTCTTAACATCGTTGTAAGTCTCTTTAATCCTCTACACTAATGCTTGGTCTAAGGTCTTTCCATGGTAAAAATCCTGTGGGTTAGGGCCTTGCATGCTAAGCCCTGTGATCCGATTGATCAAGGTCGGATCCACAGTGATGCATCAGTTCAACCATAAGTATCCTCCGTGATAGAACAATAGTAGTAACTTTACACATGCATTCACCTCCTGATGTCATCCTAAGTGCAGAATCTTCATCATGTTCAACAATGTAGACTGTGCGAGGTTCTGGGTCCATGATTGTGGGATGATCTTTGAATTCTTGCCTTTAGTTCTTGTTAGATACTTGTGTAGGGCGAGCATGTTGTAAGCCTTTCTGTCGCCAAGGTTGAAGTCACTAAACTTCAATGCTGTGAGCTTATCTTGATCTGCACAGACTATGCGTATCCCTTTCAGGAGGTACGCCGTGACCAAAGCATAGTCAAAATCTCTGGGTACACTGTCCCGGTTGATGGTGCCGCTTAGAGGAGGTAGGTAGGCAAGTAGAATTCTCAGAATTAGCTTGGCATTCACAAGATCATCTCCGTGCTTAGTACGCTTTTTGTCTACTTTTTGGGATGGTCCAGGTTGAGCAGTGGATGGAGAGGCTGGCAGCCCTCCTGTCAATGACACTTGAACGCCTATAGATACTCCTCTCTCCGACATAACTCTCTCAGTCATTAAATCAAGGAGAACTTTTGTTACAGATTCTTCTAGTGCGTTGAGCTCGTTGGACATACGCACTCAAGATAAATTATCGGGGTCACAATGATCTTAGACACTGCATAGGAATGAACAAAAAGGGCACAATGATCACTGTATACACTTGCTATTCCGTGGGCTTCAAATTCTCAGTTGGAAAAAGTTTCCTTCATGCATGGCGCGACGAGATAAATAGGCAATCTTGGCAACGGTTTTCTTTGCAACGGGTATAAGCCTCATTAATTCCTATTCTTTCCATTATGGTGTGGTCCAATGGTCTGGTGATGAGCCATCAATGATTTTCGACCCATTTGGAGCGGCAGTCGAACGGATATATCGGCCTCCAACGACTATATTTCTTCGCCATGGCGAAGTGCCATGTGTCGCTGTTTTGATATCCCGACGAAGCTCCCATTCTGCAAATTTTCTTTTTGGGAGGCTCCCTCTGGAACCTTCTGTAGCCTGTCGATATTAGCTCTCTTTTTACTTAGCTTCCTAGCCTTCTTTCCAGTGATCTTTGTATCAGTGGCTCTTTTCCCGTTCTGATTCTTATTTTCCTTGGACATAGTCACTTCACGCTGTTGAGGTTATCTCCTAGGACTCAGGGTTAATACCTCTTCTATATCTGAGATAGATACTTCAATCTTCTGTGAGTCCTCTAATTCTCTTGCAGCTTTGAAATCTGGGCTTCTAGTGTCAAATAGATTCGATTTGTTCTCCTGTTCTTCAATCAACTGCGCGATCCTTCTGGTCATGAAATTTTTTAACTCTTATCTTTGTTGTTCTAAAACCTCTTCTTCTTCCTTCTTTCTGGCTTGATTTCTTTCAATCCAAGGTTTTCCAAGTAACATAGTAAATGGGGCGTTGTCCTCAATAAATTTGATAATCTCAAAATCTTCCTCTGTCAAAGTTCCATTAGCATTCATAGATATCTGAGTGAGCCTTCCACATAGGTTCACCAATTTTCCTCTGAATAAACCTATTCCTCTTAATGAAGGGATCATAGCAGGCCTTCCTATAGCTTCCCAAGTTCTCTGTGTCATAACATTCACCTGTGTTTCCTCATCCAGAACACAATCAATGTCTAAGTCTCCTATTCTTACCTCGATGCATTCTTTTTCTTTAAATATCTTTGATAACCTAACATGTCGGTGGTCATTCAAGGTGTCTTTCATCTGTAGTAGTATCTTCTCTGATTCTTTCTGGGGTTCTTCTATTTCTGGATCTACCTTAGGGTTTTCTTCATTCAGATTCATTCCTTCAAGCTTAACAATCATTCTAGGGCAATCCAACACTTCATGGTCCAAAGATTTGTAGCAGAGGCAACCAGATCTTCCACCAGGGCATTCCTTAGCAAGATGTCCCGGTCTTCTACAACTGTAACAGAGGGTTAACCCTCTCCTTTGTTTAAATGTTCCCCAACTTCTTTTGTACTGTGCACTCGGATCATGGTAGCTAGCCTGCAAAAAACTCTTTCTAGGATCCTGCATCCATTTGTTAGTCCAAAAATTCTTTCTATGCATAGGTATGACATATCTATCACTATTCTTATTAGATCTATTCATATCAAACCTTCTTTCATCTATCAGTGCCCTAGTTTTCAAGGTAGGACAAAATCTATCAAAAATACCTAGATCCATACTCTAGAAACAAATTTTTTCACTAATCTTACCTCTACAGAGCACAAAGCTTACAAATATTACCTCTTTTAATAAGATCTTCTCACTTTTATCTTTCTCAAAGCACAAAGCTTGCAGATCTTGCTTCTTTTATTTAGATCTGGCCTTCTCTCTTTAGCACAGAGCTTTTCAGATCAAGTAGAATATTGCGCACTAGGGCACAGATCCATGCATAGATCTTCCATAGTTTGAGATTGAATCTTTGCACAAAGCTTCTTTTCCCTTAGTTCCCAACAATCACAGTTTCAGGTCCCAGCAATGGAACCATTTGTTGGCATAGGGGTAGACCTGAGGTTCAACACTACAACAACACACCAAAAAAACCCTAACTATCGGCCCTTTCGACAACACCTGCAAAGTAGATGAAGTCTCACCCAAGGTAGAGGTAGGGGTGGTTGCAAGACTCAGGTGTTTGCAACCTTAGCTGGGACACAAATATGTGACCTGAACACTTAATAAAGTACTTAACACCATTAGTTCTACAATATGAAATCAATAACTACTTCGTTGATAACACAAAGCTTCACATCATTCTCAAGGATCTTAACATATTTACGCATTTAGCATAAGGAAATAGATCAACTCTGGTAGATCAAGCACTGAGCATATCTATAGTCATCAGATCTAACATTCTACACCTCATTAGCACTAAGCATCATCATATCTATCTATTTATCTCAAAGTAATTAGCAAAAGAAAGCATAAACACATCAAAGCAATGCACAAAGCTAGACAACACAGTGTTTATGTGGTTCGCCCCCACCCTGGGGCTACGTCCACAAATTTTCTTCTTCTCTATTAGTGTCTTCAATCTGTTACATCACAAAGCCCTCCAACCTTTACTCTGCACATGATAGAAGATATGTGCAACTCGCTAGATCCTTCTTCCTTGAGCTACAACACAAAGCCTTCCACAATGTCTTACAACAACTTGCACTTAGTTCTGCAAGTTTCACACAAGCACAAAGCACTTACAATTCCCTCTAGCACTTAGCCTACATCACTTAGATGTCGATCTATCACTTAGCTCATTAGCCCCACTCTTACACCGCCTAGCTACTTATTTATATATTTACAAAATAGGCCTAAACATGGGTAAACCCATGGGCTGACATCTCTTCCCTGTTACATTATCCCAAAAACCCAAAAATGACCCAAAGTGGGCCGAGATCCGGTGATCTCTGCGTCGTCTCGCGCACCTTCTTCGACTGGTTGTTGAAGTGCCAAAATAGGTCAAAATGACCAAGGTTATCTCAAAACTTGGTCAAGGGCCAACAAACATGATATGTTAGCAAGCTCCGAATAAGTCATCCAAGGAAATTATCAACAACCTACATCAAACTCATTCAAGACATGTATTAGATCATCTAACCTTCAAGCTATATAAAATCATTAAACACTTGGAAAAATGTATAAGGTAGGAAGACAACGTGTCAATCACTCATACAAATGTCAATGAAACATCATAAGTAAACTAATAATCATGAAGAATTTTGAAACCATAATATCAAAAGAGATAATAAACCTCCATCAAGCAATCATCAGTTAAGACCAAACCACAACTTCCTCAAAGTAGGCAAATAAATAACATTAAGCTCAAGCGGTAGAGGATTAAGCAATACGATTGAAATTTTAGTAGGGGGGACCTTTCCTTTAGTCTGTACAAGAAAAATTAAAGGGGGGTTGTTGTGGCCACAACAAATGGCAACACATTGGAAGAACCAATTATATTTGTCAATAGAAATCTAGGGCCTATACTTCATATCTGAATTTTAAAGATAAGTTCAACAAATTGCAAACAATTTTCCAATAGTCATGGGTACCACAATAACACCAAAATTCTAAACTATATAACTCAATATTTCTAGTACTTGTAATCTAACACGCCCTTTTCAAAATGCCAATCAATAATAAAGATTCTACTTCCTGCGCACCTCAGGTTAGCTTTGGTTCAACCATGGGATTTTACATTTATTAACAAGCAAACATCTACATAAGTGTGTTCCTCATATCTCTTTTCCGAGATTTCTTCGCTGCTAGCAGACATCCATAGCCCCAACGAAATTTCCTCGGTACCATACAATGATAGCCCCGCTGCCAGTAGGTGTCCATAGGCCTGACATGTTTACTTGTACTTTTCACACTATTAACAATTCTTTCAACTTCCTTTTTTATTTCAGAATATGTTCACCCTTTTAGATTTTAGATATAAGTATGCATATGCACATAGGGTGTGAAGGAAGTGGGGTGATATGAGAGTTACTTTGATTTGTTGAGTAGATGCTTCGCATTTTAGTTTAACCCACAAGTTTCTCCAAAAACCATCATAGTATTGGGCATTTTATTAATGTGAAGTGGATGGAGCTCAAAGAAAAGAGTGGATAAAGATTTTCCTATACTATTGGATTATCATTGTACGCACAACAGACACATGTGTTCCACCACAATTATTAGTCCATACCTATAGCTGAGAAATTCATGAATTTTTACTCAGATAGAGAAGCCCATGTATCTTATGAATTGTAAGAAAATCCTTCAGTATGTGACCAGAATCGATCAACCCCTCACCAAAATTTAAAGCGAAATCCTCAAGGTAGAATAAGACTCAAATCAATTCAGGGGAATGATCTGGATTATGCTGAGAATGAAACAAGACAAAAAAAAAATATAGCAAAGAACACAAAAATATAGTGAAACCCAAATTCTATTAATGAATAAGAGAGAAAAACATTGTAGAACATAAACTGGCAGAATGGGGTAGCTTATCTTTGAAAAGAACGAGATGTTGGCTACACTTCATTCACAACAAGCTTTACATCACACTCCATTGCATCCTTAAAGGGCCTCCTTCACCTCAATTATATATGAGAGAGTGAAAGGAGAACAATTCCCATGATGCATGTGGGATAAATTAATCTAAGTTTATAAAATTACATAGGCATGTAAAACACTAGGACTTCTCGGGCGGTCACCCATCCCAGTATTACTCTAGCCCTAGTGCGCTTAATTGCAAATTTCTAATGGGATCCGATGCATTAATGCTATGTTGTAGGAATGTACATAAGATCATTACATGATGTCTATAATTAACAAATAAAGATGGTATTACATTCCATTCCCCATCAAAAGGGTGAATATCGTGGTTTATCAAAACCATAGGCTCGAAATGTTGATATAGTAGAAAAGGTGGTTGGCCACCGAGATCCACCTGGATCAAGAAAATACCAACAATCAACTCAAAAGATGGAATTAATATGTACAAGTAGAAAGTAGGACTACAATCAAAATTCAAATTCATGAAAAAAAAATTAAACTAAGGAATCTAAAGCTAAATTGTCAGTCATCAAAAGATAAAGAAAATTGGCTAAAAAATAAGAAGAAAACCCAACAACAAGCAACAAATCTGTTGCGGCAACGAAGAGAGCATTTTTTAGTGAAAACTTAAAAAATAATCTGAGGGAAATAACCAGTCAATAAATGGTAACCATTCGATATCAAGCACACACAAAAAAAAAACTCCCAAAGTTCCTGATATGAAGTGAAAAACAAACCATATTACAAGAATTGATGATTTAGTGTGAAATATTTGCGACACAATTCTCCAATCCAATTTATTTCATTGAGGGAAACAAAACAATCTCATGGGAACCTATCAAAATGGGTTAGT
>JZKD02S0181820.1:250574-262235 GCA_000966675.3 Picea glauca | reverse complement strand
TGTTTATGTTATCAGTTTGCATTTGATTAATGACTACTTTAGCTATCTTAGTCTTTTGCAAATGATATGAATTAATTAATATGATCCATATATGATTTCTTCCAGTATTTAAAAACATAGCAATTACTTGATTCAGTTTATGAAAGACAAATTTCTCTTCTTCATCAATTGGATTATTCTGTATAAGTCTTTGCATAACAGGTTTACCTAATTGTGGGGATTTATAAATCATATAATTGTTATGATTTTTATGTCTTGTTTGTCTTGTAAACAAACTTAAAGAGAATTGCAGCTATCGTTTACGAGAAGCTTCTGGATTATCTGGTGCAAGTTTCCTTCCTCCGATCTGCTAGCAGAGTTATCATACACAGGGCAAATCTGGAGCGTATTTCCAGGTTAGTTTGCGATTATTTTCGTTAATTTGATTAGACATATTTGTAGTTTAGATTAGTAATTTAGTTTAGTTATATTTTCTGTTTTATTTCTGTTCATAAAATTATAAAAGCAATAAAAATATCTTTAACTGTCTTAGGGAAGAATATTAATGAGTTTTGCAGGTTTTATTTAAATGTGTAAATTGTGAATATTGTACATTTTGTGAATAAGTTATATTTCAGTTAGTAGTTAGATAGTTAATTAGTTAGAGTTAGTATAGTATTAGTTAATAGATTGTATATATAGAATAGTTAGATTATTTAGTTTTATTTATTTTTAGTTAGTTTAGTTTAGTTTGTTTTAGTAGTTAGTTTTAATTAGATTAGTTTGTTACTTAGTTTTATTGTTTTAGTTTGTTTTATTTTTAGTTAGTTTAGATTAGTTTTCTTTTGTTTTATTAGGACTTTATATCGGCTAACGGAGCCGCTAAACCCGTCAAGGTGGTTCATCTCAAACGGCTTGGGTTATTAGACAACCCCGGACCGGTTCCACTCTCTCAGTTGACGGACGGTCGATTTCGCCCGTCAACAAATGATGCTAGAAGGAGGGCCTGAACTTAATTAATGGCACGAGGTGGTCGCAAGTCTCCTCCCCCCCCCTAATCGCTCACCTATAGTGACTAGAAGCCATTCACATGATAATATTCCCCTTCAAACAACAACTACTTCAACCGACGATCCTCAGATCATAGTTGAGCCAACAACCCCTAATCCTACAGGTGGTGACACACAAGAGATTGTCCGTCAATCTCTTATTAAAACACATAGTGCCTTAGCTCGTCTTAGGCAACCAAACCATCCGTGGGGTCAACCTTTGGACTTCTCTGATATCAGAGAATAATTAGGTGACACTAACCTCACTGTGAACCCCACAGATCCAACCTCAAATCTTGCTGCAGGAGGATCTGGGAGACCTCCTTCACCACCTCCCTCATCTCCTTCCTCTTGTGGAGGAGATTCCTCGTCAGATGAAGGAAATTCACCTTCTCAGCTTTCCACACCCACTACCCCAATGGCAAATCACAACAACCCTGCTAGACCCTGGTTGGACCAGGATGCTGTAGCCATACCTGGAGCTCAACACCCTTTACCTAAGCACCTGGAGAAATGGCTTCCCAAGTTTGATCCTGATTCCAAACAGATTGTTGAAGATCACATTAAAAAATTTATGCTAGCCATTAGACTCTGCAATGTTAAATATGAAGACGTTGTCTGTAGGTTGTTCCCGTATACTTTCGAGGGTAATGCATCCACTTGGTACTTTGCCAAGCAACCCTATACCATCGTGTCTTGGGAAAAATTTGAGTCATGCTTTTTGGAAAAATTCAGAGACGGTAAACCTCCGGAAGTCTTAGTCATGGACCTTTCTAGCTTAAAAATGAACCCAAAAGAAAAAGTTAAAGACTTTAATCAAAGATTCTTAACATTTAAAAAATGAATCCTTGCAGATTCTATGCCTGCCGAGAGTCTTATAATAGCTTACTACACTAAAGCTTTGCATCAACGCATAGCTATTTGGGTTAAACGATCCAAGAAAGCCACGTTGTTAGAGGCCTTCAAGGAGGCCAGCCAGATTGAAAAAGACATACTTAGTCTTAAAGACTCTTCTAGCAATGAAACCAAGACTAGTTCTTCTTCCAAAAAGAAGATTGAAATTCTCCCCAGGCTCACTCAAAGTAAAACACTACCTGGAAGCTCTGATTTGGAAAACTTAACTAAAGTTGTTCAAAAACTGTCCAATCAAGTTATAGATTTAAAAAGGTCGACTGAAGAAGCTTCCTCGAGTAAAGGACCCTACAAACCCCCTTTCCGAAAGCCTTTTCCTACCAACCGACCTAACCCAAACCCCGAAGACCTAAATCTAGAAAGTTTGCAATGCGCTCTTCAAACAATTCTAGAAGCTCAAGATAACTTGATACCCCCTGAGATCCCTCAGGAGGTAGTTGAACCAGAAACAGTTCAAGAAGAAGAGTCTTCTCCAAAAATCTTTGGACACTTCTCGGATAGCATCTTTCAAGATAACTTCAAGACCGTTCACCCTTATAATACCAGGAGTAAGACAACAAACAAACCTTCTACCGAAAACACTACAACTTCGCCTCCAAAAAAATCTAAATCAGCTGAGACTAAACAAAGTTATGCAAACCCCAACTTAGATTGTGATGTTGTTGAAGATCTTAAAAAGTTAAGGGCTAACATTTCTATTTATGAGTTATTGAAGTTTCCATTTCTGCTTCAAAAAATGTTGCAAAATATTTCAGAGAATGGCAATAACGGTAATTCAAGTGGTAACAAGGTTGTGCAAAGCAAAGTTCCGCAGAAGACTTCCACTAAAAATAATCCTGATCCTCAAGATAAAGGAAGCATTCCTATAGTTCTTGTAAATAATGTAAATAATGTAAATAATGTAGATAAATTAGCTTTAGACACTGCGAGTAAAAAGCCACAAGCTACTACTCTTAGCACTCGCAAAAATGTACCTCCTTTCTTGTTAACTTTTGAAATTTTCAACAGAAACGTGCATAATTGTATGGTGGACTCAAGAGCGTCATCCAACATGATGCCTTGGTCTGTCTGCCAAAAGATTAACGTTGAAGTGGAACCATCTACTTTAAAAATCATACAACTTGATCGAACCAATGTTAAAGTTATAGGCGAACTAAAAAATGTATTGATTATATTATCGTCTAACCCCAAGGTTCATCAGGTTATTGATATAATTGTTGTGGATATTCCAGAAGTGTATGGTCTATTTTTAAGTAGGGACTAGTCGAAGCAGCTACATGGTTACTTCGCGACGGACTGGTCTCACTTATGGCTCCCAGAGAATGGTAAGCCTAATAAGATAAGGGTGAATCATGAGTGCTACCTTAAGTTCATGGTCATAGATTTGAACGACCCCAACGAACCATATACACCTTCTGCTGATTCACCCGAAGTCCAAGGGATGGACACCTTCTTTAGCAATTTCATGGCTGAAGCTTCACCCATCAACAATCCAGAACAACAGTCTGAGATCGTAGCATATATGCAACCAACAACTTCTATACAACAATCCCATGTGCCCAATGGAAATCAATTTTGGTCTCTATATTTTGACGGTTCTAAGTCTAAAGAAGGAGCTGGTGCAGGTTGCATCATTATCGATCCAGCAGGTAACAAGACATTAATGGCTTGTAGACTAGAATTTGAATGTACTAACAATACTGCAGAATATGAGGCTTTACTGCAGGGTCTTAGAAAAACTATGGACATGAACATTCAAAACCTGGTTGTATTTGGCGACTCTGAAATAATGGTTAGACAGGTAAAAGATTCTATACACTGTCTTTCCCCGCATCTCAAAAGTTACCAGTCCGAGGTATGGAGTTTAATGAATAAATTTTCCGCTTTCAATATAAATTCCATTCCTAGATTAAATAATGTTGAAGCAGATCTATTAGCTAATGTAGCTTCCAAACTTCTTCCTGCAGAAATCTTGTCCCCAGATGCATTCTCCGTCGAGTTATTGTTTCGACCATCTGTTCCTAACAATATCACAAACTGGAGAGTATTTGACGATGATCAATAGATCATTAACTTTTTGCACATGGAAGAAACCTTTCAAGGTGCGGTGATAGATGAACGCACGCACGGCGACAATTTGCACGATTTTACGGTAATACCTAATCCGAAATCTCCTGAAGCTCTGTCGGACATGGTAAATCCCATACCCAAATCCATAGTTAGATTAGAGAAGTTTTATGATTTTGAAGATAAATTTAAAAGGATGGTCAATTGTAAAACCAATAGTTCCTCGTTGTCTTATGAAAAAGTGAACTTAGGAACTAGTGAAAATCCTCAGTGCATTAACTTAGGCTTGGGATGTTCTAGACAAGAAAAAGCTGCATTTGTTAAATTATTTAAAGAATTTAAGGATGTCTTTGCATGGACGTATGATGATCTTAAAACCTTCGACCCTAATATCATACAGCATGTCATCCCGATGAAGCCTCAAACTTTACCCTTCCAACAGAAACTAAGGAAGATGCACCCTAAACTAGAACCGACCGTTCAAAAAGAATTGAATAAACTCCTAAGTGATAAAATAATTTTTCCTGTTAGGCACACTCAATGGGTGTCCAACCTTGTCCTAGTTCAGAAGAAAAATGGGGAAATTTGACTTTGCGTTGATTTCCGAAACCTCAATAGAGCGTCTGACAAAGACAACTATCCTGTCCCACCCATGGAACAGATCCTTCAACAGGTATCTAGTTCCGAGAGGCTATCCTTGTTAGATGGTTTCTCTGGATACAACCAAGTCCTGATGTCTCCACCAGACCAACTCAAAACTACCTTCCGTACCCCATGGGGCACTTATGCTTATTGCAAAATGCCTTTTGGATTGATTAATGCTGGTGCTACCTTTCAGAGAGAAATGGATATTGTTTTCTGAGGCTTAATCAATCAGTCTGTTGTAGTTTACTTAGATGATGTGACTGTTTATTCAAAAAACAAAGACGATCATCTAGCTCACTTACGAGTCGTTCTTCTACGATGTCGTAAATACGACATCTCCTTGAACCCCAAAAAGTCCATATTTGCAGTAGAACAGGGTAAACTCCTAGGATTCATTGTGTTTAGCGAAGGAATGATTATTGACCCCGAGATGACTCAAGTCATCGCTAAACTTGCCCCTCCTACATCCAAAAAATCCATGCAGTCTTTCTTAGGCCAGATTAACTTCGTGAGAAGATTTGTCCCCAGTTTCTCCAAAATGGTCAGACCTCTACAGAACCTGATTAAGAAAGACACCCAATATCACTGGGGACCCACAGAAAATAAAGCTTTCAATGCCATAAAGAAGGCCATAATAGACGCTCCATCTCTCATGAGACTTGACTTCTCTCAAGATTTTACACTCTATACTTTTACCTCTGACCGTTCTTATGCCGCCGTCCTAACTCAGAAGAATGCCGAGAACCACGAAGTACCCATCGCCTTTATGAGCTCTACTTTCAAAGGTGCTGAACTTAACTACCCAGTGGTTGATCGACAAGCCTACTCTATTTTCAAAGCAGTTAAACATTTCCGGTCCTATCTTCTGAAGTCAAGGAAGAAAGTCATTGTCCCCTACCCTGCCGTAAGGAACTTGTTAGTGCAGAAGGAGTTAGGAGAGAAGAGAGCTAACTGGGTCACCTCCTTGCAAGAATATGACTTAGAAATCAACCCAGCTCAGATTGTGAGAGGCCAAGGGTTGTGTAAGTTGGTTGTTGATTCGGAAATAGGACAACAAGAAGATAGTGATACGTCAAAACTAGGGCAAAGCGATCAAAGTTTGATCTATTGCGCACAAAACCTCGTTAGTCCCTGGTACGACGATATTAGATTCTTTCTTGAACATGGGTCAGCACCCCGTCACCTTGATCCCACCAAGAGAAGAGCGTTGAGGCTAAATTCTACCTCCTTTCATTTGGTTAACGGTGTACTGTTTCGTCAGAATTTTGACGGCGTACTGATGCGCTGTCTTGAAAAGGATGAAGCAGAAAAAGTCTTGCTTGAGTTGCATGCAGGAGAAGCTGGTGGTCACTTCGGTGGAGACACCACTGCTCATAAGGTTTTAAGAGACGGTTACTACTGGCCCACGCTTTTTAGGGACGCCCATGCCTTGTGTCGTAAATGTATCATCTGTCAGAAAGCATCAGGCCGGTTGCAAAAACCATCCTTTCCCTTGCAACCCGTTTCAGTAGATTCTCCTTTCCAACAATGGGGCCTTGACATCATAGGTCCAATTAACCCTCCATCCTCGCAACAACACAAGTATATTGTGACAGCCACAGATTACTTTACTCGATGGTCTGAAGCTGCTGCGTTAAGAACTATCAACACTGGTCAGGTAATCGCCTTTCTAAACTCGAATATTATCACTCGTTTCAGTATCCCTGACTGTCTAGTCTTTGACAATGCTTCATACTTTTCTTCTCTTGAGATGAGCGAGTTTGCTTTGGAAAAAAGGAATAAAGCTGAAGTATTATGCTAGTTACTACCCCCAGGGCAATGGATTAGCAGAATCAACAAACAAAAACTTGATTAAAATTATCAAGAGAACCGTGGTTGAAAATCACAAAATTTGGCACAATGCGCTGCTGAACGCGCTGTGGGATGATAGGGTAACGCCAAAAGCTGCTATAGGTGACTCCCCCTTTTTTCTCATTTATGGCAGAGAATCAATTCTGCCACCTCACATTCTTCTTCCTTTGCTTCAGTTGTCACAAAAAGTCCAAGAAGAAGATTGTCCCCCTTTAGAAAACCGGATTAACGCTTTGATGAAGTTGGAAGAGGTAAGAGCCCAAGCTAAGCGTAAGTTAGATCAACATCAACAATTGGTTAAAAGCTGATTCAATTCTAATTCTGCTTCTGATAGGAATTTTGAAGTAGGCGATCTCGTCTTAAAATGGGACAAACCACATGAAGGAAAGGGTGAGCACTCTAAATTTCAAAACTTATGGCTTGGACCATTTTTAATTGCTGAAAAGTTGGGTCCTAGTTCCTTTCAATTGCAAAATCTTGAAGGGAATCTTGACACCTATCCGGTGAATGGCCAAGCCCTGAAAAGATACTTTGCTTGATAACTACCCTTGTATATTATGTATATATTTTATTTTTGTTTGCATTTTAGTTTGCTTTCTGTTTTTTTTTTTGTTTTGATTTTGATTTGAATTTATCAGTTTGTGTTTTTTGAAAAATACACATACCTGTACACTGAGCTATTCAGACAAAGACGATAGAAAATTCCTTCGCTGAAATAACTTCTGAAAAATTTGTACAAACATCAATGGCATATTTCTGAAACTTATAGCTGTGTTGAAAAAAATTGCGCTTTAAAAGAAGTTAACTGATTTCAATCTCTGAGCAAAGCTTGTCATGATCATCTATTATCTTTTTATGCTGTCCCTTTTCCATAAAGGAATGACTCAGAATATGTATCCCTGTCTTAGGAAGTTGTTTTTGTAAATAAAAAATCTCTGGATCTAAATAAAGGATAGTTCTAAAAAAAAATTCTGATGAGGTCTAAAAAACATATGTTAAAATATCAAGATTTTCAGCGTCACCCGCTCAAATATGTATCTATAAAAAAAATAAAAAAAATAAATTATGAATAAGAGCTGTGGGAAGTGCTTGTAAACCCGCCGAGATACTGAACAGGTCTGTTGGCAGCGGGTAAATGCATGCATGGCGCCAAGACAACTTCGCCGAGGTACTGAATAGGCCTGCTGGCAGTGAAGCAATGTCGGGTATATGAAAATTTGCAAAAAAGAAACCTCTTTAATGTCCTTTATTTTGATCCAGAACTTCTTGTCAGGATACAGATGTCAGAGTGGGTTAAATGGAAACCCTGTCGAGGCTATGGACGCCTGCTGGCAGCAGTGTCTATGCCAATAGTATTGGAGATTTTATCTTTAATATCGTGACTTGCTGATCTTAAGACTGTTATTAGTTTTCATCTTTTGAAACACTACTGGAAAAAATTGATTAATGATGATGTTTGTACGATTTTCTGGTTGTTATTTTTGAGTTGAAATTATCTTTGCTGTCTTAATCTAAATTGGTACCTTTTTGCAGAGATAACTGCTTCTACCAGTGTGTCACCATTGTTGGCAGCCAATTCACTTTTTTTTATGATCCTATAAGCTGCCTACACTAATGTTTTAGAAACATCATTTTTTTTCGTCGCAATTTTCAATAAACGACATTTTCATTTTTTGCGACATTTACACATTTGTCTTCGTTAAGTTTTCACGACTGTAAGCGTGAAAGCTTCTCCTTTCGAAGTCATATTTCGATCATTATCTGAACTATCAATATCTCTTTTGTCATTATGCCTATTGCGCTTACCTTTTATTGATCATTATACAACTGGAAAGATCCTCTAATCGGTTCTCATACTTTGATCGTTTGTGTAACTTGGTTTTATTGAGTTTGTAAGGCATTTAGCATTTGGATTTGCACTTTATATGACTTGCCTGATCATTGATTCTATGAAAATGCATAGGGGTTATGATTTTTTTTTTTTTATATATATATCCTTTGATATAATCCTTATGTTAATCTTTTCATAACTTTTGGCTTGTCGACTACATGAATACCTTTTGGCACCTTGGTTAAACTTTTGATTATATGAGCTGATAAATTGGCGCATAGTTGATTTTGGTTTTGATTTATAAGTCGGGTGTTTAAACACTATATCATAACGTTTGCACGCATTGGTATAAACAATTGATTGGGCACATGACTCGATGGTTGAATTACTATTATGGATTGAACAACTATGTAAATCGGCGGTTGTACTTGGATAATGAATATTTTGCATGGAAGACTCCACCACCTTCGCATGCTTGCATTTATGCCTATCCCTTTTGCTCGTTCATTTCTATTAGCTCGGGTAGCTCGGCTCCTGTGTGTGTTGGTGATCCAAACCCTTCGCTTACCATGCGTCCGGCTCCATGGCACCAGTTGTGCGAGTTGAGCCCAATGGCCACCAAGCCCTGTTAATGTTTGATAATGCCCGCAGTAACATGGGGGAAAATGGATGGCTTCCCTTTATACAACGATTTGAGGGTTTTAACCTTTCTATAGCATGACAGTTTGTCGTAACCTTCGATGGCTGTCGAGCCAAGGTGGGTGACATACAGTTAGAGATCGATGAGCAGTTTATCAGTCTTGTGACAGAGTTACCTGCCTCGGGACAACGTTGGTTTAAGAATTGCAAGGTCGAGGAAGTGCCATGGACATTGTTGTTTCTATCATGCAAAGTCACCTCTTGTGATAGAGGTATGCCCATATCTATGCTCAAACCATGATGGCACGACTTATTAATGCTAGTCAAGTAGTTCGTGACCTGTGAAGGTCGATACGGACTTGTGTTCCTCTACCACCTGCGTTTGCTGATGATTTTTATAGGGTATCCTCTAAACATGCATTTCTACTTTCATCGTAGCCTGTATAAAATGTCGAAAATTTTTAAGAGGCAGAAAGCTGACAACAACCTGTTCCACCATGGGCTTATTAAGCTCATTATTGTTTATCATTTGAGTTTTCATGGTGATAGTTGGAGGTCTTTCATCGCTCGTAATGGCTTTGAGGAAACAGAACCTGTACAAGTTAATAAACCTATGGTAATTGAAACCAAGGCTGAACCGCCTGTACCCTTACATCTCCTACTGCCTAAACCCTCGGTCGACCCTAGTTTTGACTTACCCAATACTGTAACTAAGAGTGAAGAGGCTATTAAAAATCTTATGAGCAAAAAGCCCAAGGCAAACCTTAACGCTAATGCCAAAGGGAAAAGGAATTCCCGAATCATTTCGAGAATGGCCAGAAACAAACCGAAACCCTCTGCCGAGTCCAACCCTATCATCCTAAATGAGGATTCTGATTCTGATGTTGAATGTTTTCTGGCCAGCAAGTATCCCTACTCGCAAGGTTTATGTCCCGAGCCCCCTTATGATTTTGTATCGAACATTCCCCCTTGCCTAAAGAATGACCCTGACTACCCGGGTATTAAATTGCCTCGTGAAACCCTTGGTCATTTGGCCAAACCCTCGTCTGCTCTTTCTAAACCCACATAGTCACCCCGTGACCAGTGCAATTCATGGTTAGAACGATATTACATTGATGTTCCTATACTCCAATCGAAGATTCAATCACTGGAAGATCAAATTGCAGTGCTAACTAGTCAAAAGGCCAAGCTCCAAGCAACAGATAAAAAGCAAAAGACAACCGGCTCTATCCTTTTCAAAAATGTTGAATCAGCCACGACCGTTGTAGATTCCAAATTGGCCTGATCAAGTCGTCTCGTCGCTATACATGTATGGTTTTGACAACATTTGTGTTTTGTAAATAATCTAGGTTGATATAATGATTTGAATTCAGTTTTTAAATAGCTTAGTCACTCATCCAAATGCCTCTATCATTCGGTGATCATCCTGTACATGGTATCGTTTTGATAAAAATAGAATCAATTTCGATTTCATATATGATTTGCTCATAGATTTTTATTGGATTTGAATGGTTATTCATTTGGATTTCATTTGCTAAGTTTGTCTGAGTGAAGTAACGAAAGTAATGGTGTGTTTTCAATTCGTTTTGTATCCACTCCACACGGGAATTTCCATACTCAATTTAGAATACGATTTTGCTCGGATTCGATCTCGTTATCATTTGTATGCTGTGATTGGTAAATGTTTTCGGGAGGATACTTGTTACGATATGCTGTGTTATATGATTTTCCAAATCATAAGTACCATTTTGTTCAATTCATTTTGGTTAGAAATACTCTGTTTTTATAAAAACAATAATCTCATTTAACCTATGCAAATACGCCCGAATTATGGAACAATGACTATTGTTATACCCAGCCGATTGATTCGCATGATCAGATCATTGTTAGTTCGATCATTTTTGGGAATTGGATTCTGATTATCATTACTGCTCTGTTTGGTTTTAAAATTGTAAAACTATTTGGTCAAATCCAGTTGTGATTCGTTTGATTGGAACGATCTCGTTTTGATCAAAGTCGATTAATCCTATTTGCCCAATTTGCAATAACAAATTATGAATTCTGTTGCTAATCAATCGATCCTGTTACGATTTGGTTTAAATTGATTTTCGTGCCAGTTTGAATTTTCGTGGCTATGTCAACACAGTGATAATGATTTGATAACGATCTTGTTTGGTTTCGATCGTATCCCCTGCTGATCAGATATCATAACGATTGTATGCGATTTGTTTTGATTGTGTCGATTCCAAATTGATACTAAACGATTTCACGATGGTTGGATTATGCCTCTGTTCATTCGATTTTGTGGTGACACAAGAAACAGAATACGCCCATCTCTGTAGGCATTCATTGATTCGGATCTTGTTTAGTTTTGAATGATATAACAACTTCAAATTAAATGGTTCATTTTCAAATGATTATTGATGTCAATTAAATTGAAATCTTGAATTTTTTTTTAATCGATTTGAATGTCGATTCTGTACCTTATTTAGACCAGCTACAGAATCACATGATATAGAATTAAATTTTCTATCATTTTATTAATAAAATATCTCTCTAACTTGTCTATTTCTGACCTGTTTCAGGTAAATTCGAATTGCATGGGATATGTTGGGTAGTTCAAGAGATATTTAGGTGTTTTAGTTTTATTGTAGTTACTTAGTTTAGTTAAAATTGGGAATATCTTCC
>JZKD02S0181820.1:240522-250524 GCA_000966675.3 Picea glauca | reverse complement strand
ATTATTTTCGTTAATTTGATTAGACATATTTGTAGTTTAGATTAGTAATTTAGTTTAGTTATCTTTTCTGTTTTATTTCTGTTCATAAAATTATAAAAGCAATAAAAATATCTTTAACTGTCTTAGGGCAGAATATTAATGAGTTTTGCAGGTTTTATTTAAATCTGTAAATTGTGAATATTCTACATTTTGTGAATAAGTTATATTTCAGTTAGTAGTTAGATAGTTAATTAGTTAGAGTTAGTATAGTATTAGTTAGTAGATTGTATATATAGAATAGTTAGATTAGTTAGTTTGTTTGATTTATTTTTAGTTAGTTTAGTTTAGTTTGTTTTAGTAGTTAGTTTTAATTAGATTAGTTTGTTAGTTAGTTTTATTGTTTTAGTTTGTTTTATTTTTAGTTAGTTTAGATTAGTTTTCTTTGTTTTCTTAGGACTTTAGATCGGCTAACGGAGCCGCTAAACCCGTCAAGGTGGTTCATCCGAAACGACTTGGGTTATTAGACAACCCTGAACCGGTTCCACTCTCTCAGTTGACTGACGGTCGATTTCACCCGTCAACAATAGACTTGGTTTGTTTTGAGGAGTTTTTAATGAAATTACTGAAGAAATGAAGATAACCTAGGCTATGGAGTCAAGACTCTAAAATTGAATGAAAACAATGATCAGCTAATAGAACTCTCTAAAGGATAAAGGCTAATTGAGGCAATGCATCTGAGTTGTAACTCAAAATAAATTAGAGTGGTGAGAGGAAAAAGGGAACAAATAACTGCATCAGAGCATTATGGAAATGAATTTTGAATTAGCTAAGAAGAAACATACACAGTCTAAATCGCTTAAGCCAAGAGAATCAAATGATGAATTCTGGGTCTTTAACTCTCCAATTTAAACATAAGAAAAATGTATATGGAATTAAAGAACACAGAAAATACAAATAGTGAAGGAAGACAAAACTCATATCACAACCAATTAGAATCTTTTCATGAATAGTTCAAAATGCTTCAGCATATGTATTCATTTCAGCCCTAGAGATTTACAAAGTTTTCTTGCATAGAGGGTAGGCTCCTCTTTTCTCCATGCCTTCATATCTTCCAGGTAATACATATATAGGGGAATTACTTGTGGAGTCTCAAACGTTTAGACTTCCCCACGATTCTAAAAATAGAAATAAGTTACAAAAAAGAAATGATTTACAATAACCGTTATCCTATTTCAAAGAGGCCGTTACGAATAGGCCTGTCATAATTGGAGCCCTTTCTTTGGTCGCCATCTGTCCAAAATTTGCTGAGACACACATGATCTACCTGAGAACTCATTTTAGCTGGGCGATTTCCTCCTGCAAAGTACTCAACCAGGCACATTGGTTGTCTCCGACACTCTCCATCGCCTCTGCTACGATTTCAGCTTTCTATCGTTTGCTTATTTTCTTTTTCACCACTCGCCTGTAGGGCTCTTCCACTTGCTCATTAATGATTAAGTCCCTCATAACAGGGTTTAATCGAATCCCTGCTCCTGGTTCAATCATGGGTTCTATATGGAATTTCGTTGCTAACATTTGCGCAACCCACTTTTCTTTCTTTTTTATTGACGAGATTGGGACATTAGTCGAGAAAACCGTTGCATTGAACATAGTTCTATTCACATTCTCCCTATGCTCAGAGGCCATGTTTTCACCCTCCTTAATTCTTTAGCACACAGAGAATGGAACAAATTGATATTTCCTCATTCACGAATGAGACAATGATCACCGTGAGAAGAATAACGCCACCCATGCATGAAGATCGATAGTTATTGATTTCCAATCATGAATTACTGACAGGATTATTGACGAGTGCGTTGATTTACCATGTTTGGCCAATCCATTTTGAATGATTAGTATTTGAGTTCGTTATCCGACAATGTTCAACAAACATCGCATGGGCATGAAGTTCCTGAACGAGTGTCATGCGGTGATTTGACTAGCTGTCAACTTCTTTTACACGAATCATTGATTTGACACTTAAGACACATGATATTGGAGCTTCCACAGAAATGGTTTTAGGAAGACCACCTTTTGATCTGATGCACTTGAGCGGGCACCACACTTCCATGCCTGACACCATGGTGGTTTTCCCTGGCCCACCCTCGATCGATTAAGTTCCGTGTCACTTCGCCGCCCGATATGGGTTTTGGCCGTTGATTCAGGTTGTCACGAGATCAACGGTCTGTGGGATTCCTCCTCTGCGCTCCCGCTATATTTGTCCATATCCTCCAGATGTAGCCAGGCCCTCCAAACTATCATGCTCCCACAATGATATGGAATTCTGCTATATTTCCAAAATTTCGGTCCTGATCTGAAAATTGTCATGGTGATAACATTGGCTCCAACTGGGGATGCTATCCTCCCTATGAGGTAGAAAATAACTTGTAGACCTTGTGCCTGATCCATGGGGTGGTTCTGAACATAGGTGTTCATACTCTGCTCCGTTCTGTCACTAGTGTCTGCTAAAGACCCAACTCCGCACACTGCCCTCAACTAAATGTTGAACACTGAATACACAGCTGAAACTTGAATGCAGAAAACTGCTTATACACAATACTGTAAAATCAAACTGAAAAATGCTTGGCCAGGAAACTTATTTGCACATTCCTACCTATTCTAACTACTGAAACAAACTGTCAATCAAGTAAAATCGAAATGCCAATGTAACCATGCAAGCAATTTGTCCACTATTGGTTTATGTTGTACGAGCTTGCTCCAAATATTGCTTACTAGTAATTCATTCAAAAATTCATCCGTCAATCGAAATCTTAAAAGATTAAAAATATTTGGACTGCTCATTTCCTCCAACATAACTGCAAATGGATCTTCTAAAATATGCACAAAACAAAAATCATGTTTCACCCCTTCCATTGCATGTGATTTAACTTGTTGATTATCACCAAGAGGCTGAAGAATCTGTTGGAAATAACAATCTTCTGAATCAAAAGATAGTATTGATTGAAATGAAACTATTGGTGGAAAGAAATCCATATCTAATAATGATGTTGATTTACTATCATGTTTATTTCTAATTTGGTAGCTAAGCACAAACTGCAAATCTGAATTGAGATAACCTTCCATGTAATCAACAACATGGTCATTAAATGTATGAGAAGGTTGTTGGTCTTCCTCACTGATAACATTTTTCTCATGTAAAACAGTGCCACTGTGAATGCAATCGGAATTCCTTACTTCCTCTGTTATCTCATGATTTGCTTTCGAAAATTCAAAGGAAGAAAAACATAATGGAAGATAGTTTTCAGTTGCAAATCCACTTCTTTCTTCATATTTAACATTATGCCTAGAGGATTTCTGATTTGAAACATTATAGAAATTTTGTTTCAACAATTCAAAAGAGGAAAAACACAATGGCAAGGTTCTTTCACCTGATTCAAAACCTTCTTCATTCTCTTCACTGCTGTCATAGGCATATTTTTCAATTTCTTTGGATTGCTTAACACACTCATTTTCAGATTTGTATTCAACCAATGGCTGCAAATTTGTATTGACAAGACCTTATATGTAACAAGTACTAGGGTCATCAAACACATGAGAAGATTGTTGCAATTTATTGTCAATTTGTTTTAGTAAATCAGTGTGATTTGGCATTAACACACATTCCTTTGATTCAATGATGATCTTAGGATTTTATTTCAACAATTTGAATGAAGAAAAGCATAAAGGTAAGGAATTCCCTTCAACTGATTCAATACTTTCTTCTTTGTAACTGTGATATGTAGGTTGATTTCTCTCATTACATTGCTGAAAAGGGACATTTTCTGATAGAGAACATGCAATTGGTTGTTCTAGGGATTCAACACCATAATCATCATCATATTCATCATATATAGGTAGATCAACAACATATGCAATGTCATATAACAAGAACAAACTTGGAACATCAACATGTTCTTCAACAAACTATTTTGCAAATTCATCTTCTTGACTATCTACACATGAATACATAAAACAATCAGTCCTTTGTTTATCATGTGATGGATCAGAAGCTAACTCAACACCTTCTCTTTCAAAAAGTGGAATATAATTTTTTGCAAAATCATAAGCATTGGAAACTTCAAGAGGACCTATGATACTGTCAATTCTATGCTCAAGATTCCAATCAACTATCTTCTATTCATATTCACTTTCATGTTCTTGAGCATTCAACCCTTCATTTTGAATCTGTTTACATGCTTGGATGTTGTGTTGAATGTCCTGCGCATCATTAATCATTTGCTGTAAGGACTTAGGTCTTCTTTCTATCAGGAGGAAAGACAAATCTTGGTGAAGAGTAGTTGCATAATGGAGCATGGCAGCAACTTCAGCGGGTTGAATTTCCTTGGACAAATTGTAATAGATACTAGAAAAAATTCTACTGAATATAGAAATAGTTTCATTTCTCTGATTTTTTAAGGCATAGAACTTTATAAGATGTAGATCCAAATATTTCTTCTTGCTCCAAAACTTTAAAAAGACATCCTTCAATTCCTCCCATGAGCTAATTGTCTCTGGCTGCAAATGTTTAAACCAATCTTTGGTGTCTCCTTTCAAGGATTGAGAGAAGGCCCTCATACAAACATCATCATGGTCAATCTCAAACAAATCTATAAAATGCTCAAACCATTGGATGTGTTTTTTAGCTGAGATGGTATCAGGTTCCCCATCAAACATAGGTAGCTACTCATAGTGTTTTGGAGGAAAATCATGAAGAATGTGGGGCAACTTTAAGGGTCTATATCTAGGCTGAGTCTTGGAGGGTGTTGGATCAAGTGTAGGAGATGAAATATCAACCCTGGTTTCATGAGGCTCATCAACTTGGTTATGGTCATCACATGGCCTAGATGGAAAAGTTTTATCAAAATCAGTGATACCGTGAGGATATGAATGTACAAATTTAAGAGGAGGACATGCAATTGCAAGATTCTCATGATTATCATTTGAATGCAGCAGGTAAGGAAAAATTTGTTTGACATTTTCAAGGAAGAAGTAGAGGCAACTTATAACAAACAATAAAATGCCTTGGAAAAAACCCAATTTTAAGTACTTGTTTTCTTCCATAATGTCTTTTCATACCTCTATCAAGGGATCTCATCTTCCAATGGAGTCTCTAAATTACATTTGAAGCTTGAGTGAAGTCACCAATAATGTTTTGGAAGCTGGATTTTGTATTGAGAGTGGAGTCGCCATTGAAGATTTGAATTTCTGGATTCTTCTACCAACAAAATCACCTTCAAACTAGCTTTTTGATGTGTGGAGTCGCCAGAGCAGGACTAAAACCAATATGTTCCTAAGTGTCTGCTGCTCTCAAACCTTAGAACTCAACCATGTCGTTCTTTCCCAGGGATTGTTTTTCCAATTTTGATCCCCGACAATAGCGCCAGAATGTTAGCACTCTGTAAATTTTGTCCGGCTGAAAGACAAACGATAGAGGTAACTATTTCAACTAGCTTTAGAGCTGAGGCACTAGCCTTCTCAACTCAGAGAGGGCTCTCTCGTGTCACTTGATATATCTATGGGAATCAATGGCTAGACTTGGTTTGTTTTGAGGAGTTTTTAATGAAATTGCTGAAGAAATGAAGATAACCTGGGCTATGGAGTCAAGACTCTGAAATTGAATGAAAACAATGATCAGCTAATAGAACTCTCCATAGGATAAAGGCTAAACGAATTAAATCAGAGTGGTGAGAGGAAAAAGGGAACAAATAACTGCATCAGAGCATTATGGAAATGAATTCTGAATTAGCTAAGAAGAAACATACACAGTCTAAATCGCTTAAGCCAAGAGCATCAAATGATGAATTCTGGGCCTTTAACTCTCCAATTTAAACAGAAGAAAAACGTATATGGAATTAAAGAACACATGAAATACAAACAATGAAGGAAGATACAACTCATATCACAACCAATTAGAATCTTTTCATGAATAGTTCAAAATGCTTCAACATATGTATTCATTTCAGCCCCAGAGATTTACAAAGTTTTCCTGCACAGAGGGCAGGCTCCTCTTTTCTCCATGCCTTCATATCTTCCAGGTAATACATATGTAGGGCGATTACTTGTGGAGTCTCAAACATTTAGACTTCCCCACGATTCTAAAAATAGAAATAAGTTACAAAAAAGAAATGATTTACAATAACTGTTATCCTATTTCAAAGAGGTCGTTACGAATAGGTCTGTCATAAATGAATCCCTTTCTTTGGTCGCCATCTGTCCAAAATTTGCTAAGACACACGTGATTTACCTGAGAACTCATTTTAGTTGGGCGATTTCCTCCTGCAAAGTACTCAACCAGGCACATTGGTTGTCTTTGACGCTCTCCATCGTCTCTACTCTGATTTCAACTTTCTGTCATTTGCTTCTTTTCTTTTTCACCACTTGCCTATAGGGATATTCCATGTGCTCATTGATGATTAAGTCCCTCATAACAGGGTTTGATCGAACCCCTTCTCGTGGTTCAATCATGGGTTCTTTATGGAATTTCCTTGCTAACATCTGCGCAACCCTCTTTTCTTTCTTTCTTATTAATGAGATTGGGACATTAGTCAAGAAAACCGTTGTGCTGGACACAGTTCTATTCACATTCTCCCTATCCTCAGAGGCCATGATTTCACCCTCCTTAATTCTTCAGCACGCAGAGAATGGAACAACTCGATATTTCCTCATTCACGAACGAGATGATGATCACCATGAGTAGAATAATGCCACCCATGCCTGAAGATTGATGGTTATTGATTTCCAATCATGAATTACTGACAGGATTACTGACGAGTACGTTGATTTACCATGGTTGGCCAATCCATTTCGAATGATTAGTCTTTGAGTTCATTATCTGACGACGTTCGACAAACATCGCATGGGCATGAAGTACCCAAATGAGTATCATGCGGTGATTTGACCAGCCAACAACTTCTTTTACATGAATCGTTGATTTGACACTTAAGACACATGATATCGGGGCTTTCGCAGAAATGGTTTTAGGTAGACCACCTTTCTCTCCGATGCACTTGAGTGGATTCCACGCGTCCATTCCTGACACCACGGTGGTTTTCCTCAGCCCACCCTCGATCGGTTAAGTTCCGTGTCACTTCGCCGCCTGATATGGGTTTCGACCGTTGATCTGGGTTGTCACGAGATCAATGGTCTGTGGGATTCCTCCTCCATGATCCCACTATATTTTTCCATATCCACCAGATGTGGCCAATCCCTCCAAACTATCATGCTCTCATAGTGATATGGAATTTTGCTAAATTTCCAAAATTTGGGTCCTGATCTGAAAATTGTCATGGTGATAACAGATCCCACCATGTATAGGTAGCTGATTGGATCATTGATGTACATGATCCACACTAGGCAAGATATATGTTATGCAGTGATTGCAATGAGTCAGTTCATGACTGAACCGAGACAAAAACATTGGGTGGAAGCAAAGCAGATATTGAGATATCTTAGAGGGACAATTACTTATGGTCTGAGATATACATCGAGTGGTGGTTTATTTCTGCATGGGTATGTAGATGCTGATTGGGCAGAAATCCCAGTAGATCGGAAGAGTACTCTAGATACTGCTTCAGTTTAGGATACACTATGATCTCTTGGTCAAGTCGGAAGCAGGGATCCATTGCACAGAGTACAATAGGGGTTGAGTACATTGTAGCAAGTGATGCTAGCAAGGAAACAATATGGCTCAGAAAATTGGTTTCTAGGTTGTTTTGTGACAAGATCGAGACAACGGTGGTTCACCGTGATAATATCAGTTGCATAAAATTGACAGAGAACATGATATTTCATGACAGGTAAAAACATATTGACATGAAGTACCACTACATCCGAGACTTGGTCTAGAGAAAAAATGTAAAGTTACAGTACATAGCCACGAGCGAGCAAGTAGCTGATATCCTGACCAAGCCTCTGACCTTGAGACAGTTTGTGCAACTGAGAGGTAATTTTGGTGTGGTTGAGAATGACTCCCTCACTGAGAGGGAGTGTTAAATTTGGTAGCATCGATAGTCATTCTCCAATGAGAGGCCATATGGGCCACCTTGAGGCTAGCCAAGGAGATTTGGAGAATCAACCAATCTTGTGAGGTATTGACAAAATCTAGGGGGAACATACAATCTCTGTTAGTCAAACCAAAATTCAAGATGAATGAGATGCTATGTGAGTCTAATGCAAAAGTCAGGGGGAACATACAACCTCTATGAGCATAGACAGTCTAGTGAAAAAGTCAGGGGGAACGTACAACCTCTGTGAGCATAGACAAACTAGTGCAAAAGTCAGGGGGGACATACAACCTTTGTGAGCCATGAGAAAAAGTCAAGGCATCTAGCAAAAGTTAGGTTGAATATAAAATTCCTATGATCTTGAAACAAGCTATATTCCTAATATTGCAAATGATGTAATTGTATTGATCTAGTGTGTTGGCACGTGTAAACATTATCCACCATGAAGAGAATTTCGAATTGCCTTGTCAAGAGTTGTATCTAGAGTCTTAAGTCTAGTTCTAATTTAAAACTAAAGTGTAATGCTGAGTTGCAACTAAAGTCTTGAGTCTAGTTCTATTTTAGTAATGTTGAGTTGCAACTAAAGTCTTGAGTCTAGTTCTACTTTAGAACTAACGTGTAATGTTGAGTTGCAACTAAAGTCTTAAGTCTAGTTCTACTTTAGAACTAAAGTGTAATGTTGAGTTGCAACTAAAGTCTTGAGTCTAGTTTTAAGTTTGAACTAAAGCATGTCAGTCTCAAGTCTAGTTCTAAGTTCGAACTAAAGTGTAAAGCTGAGTTGTAACCAATCTCAAGTCTAGTTCTAAGTTCAAACTAAAGTATGAAGCTGAGTTATGTTTAATGCATGCAATCAGGTTACTATTTCGAGTTTCTCCTCTTTCCCTCTTCCCCTCTTCAGCCTATATAAGAAGAGGTATAACCCTCTATTCAACACAGTTCTGCAACACATTTTTGAAACATAGTTTTCATATGCAGGTTGAGGGTGAAGTAATAGAGGAGCACATCAGTGATAAAGAGGCAGCATATCAGAGGTGTATTTCAGCGATGTCTTTTAAGTCTTTGTTAGGTCAGAGTCATCTTGGCAAGATATTTGAGAGCATAACATTCATGGTGGATATTTGTAAGAGATCTTACATTATTAATGCAATAAAGGAATATTGTTTGCTAGGGTTTTTCTCCCTATACAGGGTTTCCCCAGGGTATATGTGTTGTTGATGTGCATGTTTACTTATCTACATAGTTATTGCTATTCAATTATGATTTGGAATTGTTGAAGTATATTAAGATGGAATTAAAGTATTGAATAAAATAAAAGAATTAATCCGCATAAGAAATCAAGCTCATAATTTAACATGAAGGTGATCCAAAAGTTAAGCAGGTCAAGCTTCAACGACATAGAGCAAAATTTGAAAATTTGACGATGGATGAAAAGGAAGATATTGCAACCTATTTTCTTATAGTTGATGAAGTTGTTAATGCTATCAGAGGATTAGGTGAAGATCTCAATGAATCCTTGGTTGTACAAAAAGTGTTTATATCAATTCTATTGAAGTATGATGCTAAGGTCTCTGGCATTGAAGGAACTAGGGACTTGACCAAAATGACAATGGATGAATTACATGGGTCTCTTTGATCCAGGTGGATATCGGTGGCCACTCACCTTCTCCAACTGGCCCAAAACATGTTTCTGACAATTTTGGTAATTTACTATTTTTAGTAGTTTTTTCGGGTCCTGAACTTCCGGGGCCATTTTGAGGCCCTAAACGATGTTTTTTTGGGTATGTTGCTCTTGCAAAGAAGCATCTATGATGCTATTTTATCTCGAGAGTTGTAGTTCTCGGATATATCTTTCCAACGAGCTATCATACGCCTAAAACATAGATCGTATGAAAAAGTTACGACCCCGGGAAGTTGATGCACCAACTTACCCAAACGGGGCCCACATGACTTTTGGCGCTTCATCTCCTAGGGCTAGGTTTTT
>JZKD02S0181820.1:229136-240512 GCA_000966675.3 Picea glauca | reverse complement strand
GTAGGGAGTTTTATCAGTGTTGTTTCTGAGCATTACTCTATTTTGAATGTGAATTGTTGTATGCACTTCCTTTGTCCAAACAATATCTGTCAACTTTGAATCCATTATCATTGTTTCAGCCATTTCTTGTACTGTCATGTTCTTTCTTTCAACAACTCCATTCTGTTGAGGTGTCCTAGCGACAGAGAATTTCCTTTTTATTCCATGATTGCTGCAATAGTCCATAAATTATTTTGAGGTGAATTCTCCTCCATTATATGATCTTAAGCATTTGTTTCTTGAATCCATCTCATTTTCAACCATTTCCTTGTAGATATTGAAGTTTTCAAAAGCTTCTGACTTGTTCTTGAGAAATAACACTGCAGTCATTCTTGTATAATCATCAACTAATAACATAAATTATCTTTCACCTTTTAAGACTTTTGTTGTAGTTGGTCCAACTAGATCAGTATGCACAATTTCTAGTGTTTTTATTGTTGAATATTCCTTTGATTTGAACCTGGTCTTTGTTTGCTTTCCTTGTTGGCAATGCTTTCATAAAGTGTTGGTTGGTTTCGTAATCTAGGGCATTTCTCTGACTGCTTCTCTTTTGTTGACTTTGACAAGGTTATCAAAATGCATGTGACCCATTCTTCTATGCCATAGCCAACTTTCATCTTCCTTTCCTAGACAACNATTAAGTAGTTGTGTGCTACTTGGTGTGGTAGTGTACCACTGGATAGTAGTTGTGTACTACTATGGATAGACACAGTTGTGTTCTATTGAATGACATTGTTATGGTTTCCATGTAGACTATCAGTAGTATTGAAAATGATTATCAGCTAGATGGACAGTCAGTGTGCTAGTGGACAGACATTTTCCATGCGAAAAATGGTCCAGGACATTTATTCTTCTAGAACATATGTCTGAATTAGAAGAATAGTCCTTGTAGCCCATGGCGTGGCTTCCAGCATTTGTTGGAATAGTTATTCTTCTAGGACATATGTCTGGATTAGAATAATGGTTCTTGTATCACTCTGTGGAGTGTGTGACTTATTCAGCATCATGTCCGATTACTCAGATGGAGTATGGCTTCGAGAGATGATGCAGTTGATGCTATCAAATGATATTGATAGTGATGATGGTGTTCGTGATCTAATCATGAGATAGCATGTATGGCTATGATGATGCTATCGGTTGAATGGTATGTTTGTGCTCAAGACCATTGCCTTCAATACCTCCCTAGG
This sequence comes from Picea glauca, assembly GCA_000966675.3. Taxonomy (NCBI): domain Eukaryota; kingdom Viridiplantae; phylum Streptophyta; class Pinopsida; order Pinales; family Pinaceae; genus Picea; species Picea glauca. The sequence continues at coordinate 239,286 of JZKD02S0181820.1, read as the reverse complement.
TAAGAGGGAGTGTTGACATTATGGTAGTTACGGGAGGTATTAACCTCCACGTGTAACCCTGACGAGAATAGAATATTTCAGGAAGTAAGAAGAAACCCTAAAGCATTGGACATAACCTTAGAAGACAAGTCAGCTAAAGGAAATATTTAATATTGAGTGATTANAGATACATCCAAACTGAAATGGATTTTCTGGACATCTCATCACTCGGTGTTGCCTATCGATATGCTGTTAAAGTCGAGCAGAAATTTAAGCACCAGAACAAACGGGAGTTCGGGTTTGCAAATCTACAACAACCAAAGCATGAAAAAGACAACCCTAACAAACAGTCTCCCAAAAACCAGTCCAAGACACAGGAAAAGAAGGGGGACTGGAAGACAAAGAAGGAAACTGGAAAATGGTGCGATTTCCACAAAAGCCCCTAGCACAACATCGATGAATGTCGCGCAAAAAAATCATTGGTGGCCGAGATCAAAGACAAGGAGCCAAACCTAGATTCAGAATCTGATTCTGAAAATAATGGGAAAATACATATCATCGACGCAGACCCCACTGCTATTGTCGCGACCGCAACAATTCAACCAGAAGAACCAACAGATCCAGAAGAGGGGGAGCATCTTTTTCATTCACAGATGTGGGTGAAGGGGACCCCGCTGCATTTTATTGTTGATAGCGGAAGCCAGAAGAACCTCATCTCAGCAGAGGTCATTAAACAGTTGGGTTTGTCGACAACAGCACACCCGCAACCATACAACATCGGGTGGCTTCGCCAAGGACAAGATCTTCGTGTCAGCTAGCAGTGTCGATTGTCATGCGGCATCCAACCCTTCAAGGATGAGGTATTATGTGATGTTGCCCCACTGGATGTCTGTGATGTTCTCTTGGGCTAGCCATATATGTGGAAACACCATTCTATCTATGAGTCTCGACCCCGTAGTGTCATTATTACTCTGGGGGTTCATCTCTACAAGATACCAGAGATAGTTCCAACTACTGCCCCACCTAAACAGTGCTACAAGGTAGTATCTCATACTACAAAATTCATCTTCTCCACAATCTATTCAAAAGGGGAACAAAAGGATACTGAAACCACTACAACCTCGACCCAAGCACCTTCTATCCACTAGAAGCAGGTCGACAAGGTTGCAATAAAGAACAAAGATTCATTCTACACACAGTCATCTAAAATAGCCAGACTGATTAAAAAGGTCCAACCTTTCCAGCCACAGGTTCATGACGACCTTCAACAAACCAAGCAACGCAACGATTCCAACAAGGCAAGCAACTCACCAAGATTCAGATTCAACAATCGCTTTCCCCTCTCCCTTGGGAACTCAACGCAATGGAGACCATTACTTCCCAAGGAGGGAGGATTGATCCAGGTGGATATTGGTGGCCACCCACCTTCTCCAACTGGCCCAAAACATGTTTCTGACAATTTTGGTAATTTACTATTTTTAGTAGTTTTTTCGGGTCTTGAACTTCCGGGGCCATTTTGAGGCCCTAAACGATGTTTTTTTGGGTATGTTTATCTCACAAAATAGCATCTGTGATGCTATTTTGTCTTGAGCGTTGTAGTTCTCGGATAGATCTTTCCAACGAGCTATCATACGCCTAAAACGAAGATCGTATGCAAAAGTTACGACCCCGGGAAGTTGATGCACCAACATACCCAAACGAGGCCCACATGACTTTTGGCGCTTCATCTCCTAGGGTTAGGTTTTTGGATGTTTAGGACTCTTGGCTTTCCCGTTTATTGTAAAAGGGCATTCAGAGCCTCATTGTAATCATCTTCTTGCGAATGCGAGTAGCCGTCACATCTCTTCTTAGAGATAAGCTGCCACCATTCTAGCGAGTCTTTCACTCTGTATTTTTATAGTCTCTGTACATTTCTCTGATTAATAGAAATCGTGTATTACTGTATATCTGTGTTTATGGTTGCATCTCTAATACATTTATGTTATATTAGTGAATATCTGCAATATCTCTGTGCATTTCTTTATTATTTCTCCGCTCTCATTTCGTGCCGAAAATAATCCGGATCACTCTTATAGCATATGAAATGAGAACAAGTACATAAAGTGACCAGCCAAACAATGACGCAACCTTTAAATCCATAAAGAAGACAAAAGACAAGGATACCGGCCTTGATGAAGAAATAGCAAATTTCGTAAGAAGGTTCCAAAAGGGAACTAGAAGATACAAAGGTAAGCCTCCTCTCAAATAATTTAACCGTGGTAGAATAGGGCATATTGTTGAAAACTTCTACTATAAAAAGAGAAGTCTCAACAATAAAAAGAGATTCTACTCCAAGGATGATGACATCTCCTTAGATGAGAGTGATGAAGAAGATAATGCTAGAGGAGAAGTCCTCTTCATAACCCAAGAAACCTAGGATGATGATCACAAGAGTTCTAAAGAAGAATAAATCATTTCTAAATAATATTCAGATGAAGAAACCAACCTTGATTCCTTTTGGGGATACAAAGACAATGTAGAGAGTGATCAAGAAGATGAGAATCTTGAAAATTTAAAGCATGTTGAAAGTGAAAATAACAAACTTAGAAACACAAACATAATACTAAAAGGTGAATTGAATAGTTGTGAAGAAGAGAATTACAGGCTTGGAAATACCATTGGTAGCTTGAAGGAACAATTAGAAGATTATGAGAAATTGAAAGAAAAAATGGATCACACAAAAGGGGAGCCACTATTGACAATAGAAAAGTTGAAGAAGTTTGAAAAAAGAATTGAAAAATTAGATGAGATCCTTAGCAGTCAAAGATCTCCAAACGACAAGACATGACTAGGATACAATGACAGTTTGAAGACAACAAAACAAGAGAAGGAATATGAAAAGGATGAAACCAACACTCCAGAGCAAGTTGAACAACAAGATAGAAGACTCGAATTCAGAAGGAATGAAACATCTGGAAGATCCTCTCCCATAAGGTATGAAATCAATCATTATGAAGGAAACTACAGAAGAATAGATCGTGAACCCAGATGGACTACACCACAAAGAAGATCACTTACTCACAAGTATCAAAATTTCTTTCTTGGACATTGTTATACTTGTGGAAATTTTGGGCACAAGGCAATCAATTGTAGAATCAATGAAAGGAATAACTATGCAAGATACATGAATGGTGAAAATAGTAGATATGGAATTGTTCGCAGACTTGTCAACACAAATTATAATCCATTTGACCCATTAATGCATCAAAATATTGTATGCTACAAGTGCAATAATCTTGGTCATAAAGCATGAGATTGCAGAGAGATGAAGGAAGATAATCCTATTCCAAATGTCCCTATAACAACTACAACATGGAAAAGGAGAGAAATTCCACACAATGAAAATGGTTGAATAACATTGGTCACTAAAGAATGCAAAGAAGAAGATGAATGGTTCATAGACAGTGGGTGCTCATCTCATATGATCGGAGATCAAAGAAAATTTGTCAACTTGAAGAAAAAGGGTGGAGATGTTGCATTTGGAGATGAATCATCTACCAAACTTGGAAAAGGAACTGTAAAGCTTCGAAGTGAAAATGTAAAAGTAGGAAAAGTCTTATTAGTTGAAGACTTGAAGCATAATCTCCTCAGTGTCAACAAAATATGTGATCAAGGATACACTCTTATGTTTGACTCCTGAAAATGTAAAATTAGAGAAAATAACTCAGGAAGATTGGTTGCAACTGCAACAAGAATACCAAACAACATATACATCCTAGACATGAAAAAGAGAGAGAAGACAAAAGCCACACAAAAGGATTCCAAAGAAGAAAAAATCCCGAAGACTAAAAATAAGGATGAAGTATTATTGAGTGCCACATGTTCAGGGGGAGCAACCCCAAAGAAGAAGGTCACCTTATGCCATTGAACTCAGGGGGAGTAGCCCCACCCTTTTCCATTGATGTCAAAGGGGGAGAGAAATTGGGATCATGATGACAGGGGGATCATGAGTGTTTCCATCAATGACAAAGGGGGAGATTGTTGGAAGATTGGTTGTTGTCATTGATGTCAACCCTAACGACTAGCTTTTGGACTCCACAATTGATCGAAGTAGATAGACATGAATGAAATTACATATGCCTATATAACACCCATGGATGGATATTATAAGTCATTCCACTTCCGGTGGTATGTGGCATGTCATGTGGATCCTCACAATTGAGGAGATATTAATTTTTGAAGATGACAATATGAATTGAAGAAAAAACTACATGTTGGCCCTAATGTTAAAAGGAAGTGACATAAAGGGTATAAATACATCTCATTATACATTCATTTTTCAATACACACAACTTTGTTAATGAACAAGGATATATAAGTCGAATTTTAGAGGAAATATGAAGTAAAGAAGGCCAAATTTCAAGGGAGGATGTAGTCTTTTGGTGATGTGTTCTAAGGGTTTTTGACTAGTCCTGAAGCTAGTCATAAACAAGTGTTCCAGGTAAAATAGTCATAACGTCTTCATAGAGAATCCAAATGAAGTGAGACCAATTACATTGGAAATAGTACGAGATTTAGTTTCCTGTATACGAATTTCATAATCTTATGTTAAATATTGAGCGCGGGGCATGATGTACAAGTTCACTCTCCTGAATAAACCATAATTGAATAAGGTCTACCATTTTCTCTATAAATCCTTTTCTGGGAGGATTCAAGGAGTGAAACTTGGAGGAGTTTCAAAGAATACATTGAGTTATATTATCTACAGGATTAGATTATTCTAAGAAGTGAAGAATTTTAGAAGTTGAAGAAGTCTCATGAAGCATTATCAGGTTCTATGTGATGGTTGGCTGATGGTGATAATTTAATGTAAAGTTTTATTATCTCTCATATATTATTGGGTGGAAGGAAGGGCAAAGGATGGAGAAGTCAACCCTCTCTCGATATTGGAGGATTGTATCTTCCTTTTGGAGGTTTATCCCTCCCTTTATATTTGGAAGCTGTAGCTACCTTTGGAAGTCATTACTTCCCTTGAACAATAACTATTGATTATTTCTCATATATTGTGCATGGTGTATTGTGGTGTATTGGTGTAACTCTTCTACTATTGTTCATTTATCATTGGATATAAATGAATATATAATTTGGTTGAAGTATAAGTTGAAAAAGTTTTTAAATTGTACTTGATACTGATTCACCCCCTCTCTCAGTATCATCAAAATTAATAAGAATGACTGCATAGGCTTAGATTTTCATCTAGCCCTCCTTCCAAAACCATTTATGTTGACAGGTCTAAATGGCTTGTCAAAGAGATGAGGGAAAATGCTCGATGAAAGGTCCCAATTAAACCCACTCTCGTTTGGTGTAGAGTTTCCCACGAGTTTATGGGCCTTGCTATAGCTCAAGATTAAAATAAATAGAAGGGGAAAGACAACAGACTTCCCACCAAAGAGTTATAAATAATCCTAAGGCTAAAATAACTAAAGGCTAACTAATCTAATCTAACTAATTCTAACCTGTCTCGGGAGAAAACATAGAAGAATGAGTACAACAAACGATACCACCGTCATAATCAGAAATAGTTCATATATTCAAATGATAAATGAAAAAACAAATGCTACAGATGCATAAATAAATAGTTGCACAATACATCTATAACATCATTTCTGTACCCATGAAGAAATATGTGACAACATGAGTAAACAGAATAGAGTGCAAAAATAATTCATACAACCAAATCCTATCTACTCAAGCAAAAGATAAATGCGTAAAGAATAGTCTCTACTACATCCATCAAAGCCAAAAATTTCCGATATGCCTCCTCCTCTTTATTAATTAGAGATAATAGTACCATATTTTTTTTCAAAGGGAAAAATTATTTCTTCCATTCAACTAGCTGTCTTTTATGAAACAAGAGAGAGAATCTTCAACTCTCATGGCCATTCGTTTTGTTTTCCCCTAATTTTTTCTCTTTTACATTTCAAATTTATTTTTCATTTCAAAAATATAAATGTGGGAGTTACAAATGGGATCTAAAGAGACTCCTGGGTGGTTACATTCACCCTATGGCAATTTACAACTAATATCTATACAAATTTATTATTCATTTTGTCTGTTGGGACATTCTCTGAATTTCTTGGGTCGTTCTGGGAATTTTTGGCTCTAGTTTGTTGAATGAAATCATTCTAGATTATTCTCCTCTGTCTCATATTTCCATATAGCTATTGCTAGATTGATTTCGTAGCTTGTAGCTTGAGATATAATTGTTTGAAGTTTGCATAGTGGGTTCTTTGTCCAAATTCGAGTTTCTTTTGTGTTTTGAATTTTTGGACCTTTTATGCTCGGCATCAACCAAAACTTATTATACAAGCCTATTCTTCTCTCCTACATATTTCCATCGAGCCCTCCTAGGCCTAATTTCATTACTTGTAGCTCCAGATATGTGTTTAAAGTCTACGCAGTCCATTTCCCCCCCCAAATTCGTGGCCTGTTTTTCTCTTAAATTTATGAGATTTATTTTTTAAAATTTTATGACCTTAAGACCTATTCCATTTCATTACTCTACTTGATACCTTTCCAATGAGGTATCATGGGCTCAATTCCGACACCTGTAGCCCAAGTTATGGTAGTTTAAAAAATGCTCCCTGAATGGTATTTCAGGAGAGTTGGTCGGGTCGGGAAAATTGGTTGGTTTGGGAGATTGGGTCAGAAAAATTGGTCGACGTCGGGAGATAGGGTTGGAGGATTAGAGTTAGGAAATCAGATCAGAGGATCGACATCGAAAAAATTGGTCGGCATCGGGAGATCGGGTCGGAGGATCGACGTCAGGATAATTGGTCGGTGTCAGGAGATCGCGTCCGAAAAATTGGTCGGCGTCGGAAGATCGGGTCAGAGGATCGGCGTCAGGATATCAAGTCAGAGGATCAAAGTCGAGAGAGTTGATTGGGTTGGAGAAATTGGTCTGCATCGGGAGACCGGTAGCAGTTTGGAATGGATGAATTCTGACAACGAAGAGGGTTCCAATATTGAATTTGGGCCCATCGAGCTAGGTGGCTAGTACCATGTGAGAATTCGTGTGGGAAGGATAAAAGGGAAGAATATCAAAGGATTCCCCCACATACATCTCATGTATGGAGAAATTGTGAAGAAAGGATATCATGCTAACTTTTTCCTGCAACCATAGAAGGAGAATAAATCAGTTATGTGATTAAGAGGACATCTGCCAACATTATGTTTCCTTGCCTTTAAGAAAACTCATGAATAAGTATATATTTTGAATAACATGAAGATGAAAGGTTTATCAAAGGAAATCATCTATGATTTGGATTAAATAACTATCATGATAGGTGTATGTATCTAATATCCAACACATAGAAAGGATTAGTGACCTTATGAATCAAGTTAAGAGTTGTCCAATATATTAGAGAATAAAGATGAAGATGTTAAACACCATATGCTAGAAAGCTTCAAATAAGTCATCCAGTGAAATGATTAACACCCTACATAAAAATCATTCAAGACATGTACTAGATCATCAAACCTTGCAACCATATAAAATCATTAAACACTTGGAAAAATGTAGAAGGTAGGAAGAGAATGTGTCAATCACCCATATGAACGTCAACAAAATATCATAGGTAAAATAATAATCATGAAGAAAATTGAAACCATAATATCAAAAGAGATAATAAACCTCCATCAAGCAATCATCAATTAGGAACAAACCACAACTTCATAAAATAATTAACATTAGGCTCAAGCGGTAGAGGATTAGGCAATAGGATTGAAATTTTAGTAGGGGGGGCCTTTCCTTTAGCTTGTACAAGAAAAAGTAAAGGGCGTTTTTGTGGCCACAAAAATATGGTAAAAGAATCCATAATCCATAGAATAGCCAACCTCAAGACAACCAGTCCAATCCATAGGAAAATAAGAGAAATGGAAAGATGAAGAAGGACACTAGGAAGTGGTGTGACTTCCACAAAATCCCTTGGCACAACACCGATGAATTTCGCTTGAAACAGTCATTGGTGGCCGAGCTCAAGGAAATAGAGTCGAGCCTCAACTCAGAATCCAATTCAGACAATAATAAAAGGAGACATATAATTGATCCATAACCCACTTCTACTGTCACGACAACAACAATCCAACCAAAATAACCATAGGATCTCGAGTAGGGGGAGCACCTTTTCCATTCACGGATATGGGTGAAGGGGACCCTGCTGCATTTTATTGTTGATTAAAGAATCCAAAATAACCTCATCTTAGTATAGGTCATCAAGTAGTTCGATTTTTCAACAATACCACACCTACAACCATACAACATTGGATGGCTTTTCTAGGGACGAGATCTTCATGTCAGCCAGCAGTGCCACCTGTCATATGGCATCAATCCCTTCAAGGATGAGGTACTATGTGATGTTTCCCCATTGGAATTCTTTGATGTTCTATTAGGCCAACAATATATGTGGAAGTGTCATGTTTTTTATGAGTCTCGACCCCATAGCATCGTTATTACTCTAGGGGGTGAGCCCTACAATATACCATAGGTAGTTCTGACAAAACAGTGCCACAAAGTAATCTCTCATACCGCAAAGTTTATCCTCTTCACAATTTGATCAGAAGAGAAGGACACTACAACTAATACAACCTTATCCCAAGACCCTTTTATCAAGTAGAAGTAGATCAAAAATATTGTATAAGAGCACCAAGATATTCCTACTACACCGACGAGGGTACCTCCACACCTCCCAGTCAAAACAAGTTTTGATAAATCCCTTTATGTTCTTCATGTTGCATATTCATCAATAGAGTCCTCCCACACTTAGGTAGATCATGTAGCCAAATTTCTTAAACAGATCCAACCCCTCCAACAACAGGTTCATAACAACCTTCAACAAGTTAAGCAGGACATCTTCTTCAGCAAGGCAAACAACTCACCAAGGTTCAGATTCAACAAAAGCTTCCATGGGGACTTGACGCAATGGAGACCATTGATTCCTAAGTGGGGAGGATTGATCCAAGAGTAAATCGGTGGCCACCCACCTATTCCACTAGATCAAAATATGGGTTTCCACCTTGGCAGTTTTTCTACATCTTTTCAGGTCCTAAACTTCAGAGGCCATTTTGAGTCCCTAAACAATGTTTTTTGGGCCCGCCACAGTCACACTCTAAGATTTAGCTAGAGTGAAAAAAAAATGTGTATTCCTCAGATAGACCTTTCCAATGAGCTATCATGCACCCCAAACAGAGATCGTATGAAAAATTTACACCCATTGGAAGTTGACGTACCAAGTAACCCCATCGGGGCCCACAAACCTTTTGGCATTTCATCTTTCGGGGTTAGGGTTTTCGATTTATTTATGTTAAAAATTCCTCTAGAGCCTCATTGTAACCATCATCATCTTATTTTGAATGAGCGTATTTGTTACATCTCTTCTCAGAGATAAGATGCCACCATTCTAGCGAGTTCATTAACTCTGTATTTTTACAGTTTCTGTACATTTATTTCATTAATAAAAAATATGCATTACAATATCTCTATGTTTATTGCAATATCTCTGTATATTTCCTTATTATATTTTCACCTTCATTTTTTTCTCAAAATAATCTAGATCAAATATTTTTTCCCACAAAATTCCATAGGGTGAATTTGACCGAGGAGGGTGTGATTTTGATTCTTTGCATAGGGATATGGATAAGAAAAGTTTAGGGATTCAATCCTCATGGACCATTCCTATTATAGACAATCAAGAAAATAAATGACATCACTACGCTCATGCACTGCAACCGTAACCAACAATGCAAGAGGTTAAGCATTAGCTTGGCATCTTCATGCCAAATATTTTGCAAAACGGTGATACACAAATAATATATGAAATGGTCTCATACATAGGAAATCAAATAGGAAAATGACATGGTGACTGAGGGCTGGGAAATGCATAGTAGTCACCCATGATATAATATCAAATTAGTGTCATGCAAACACACATAATGGAAATAAATTTCATCTTATTCCATGTTTATAACTTACCTTTCCGTTAATGCTTGCGTTTGGTTTCAAATCCATGGCGGGCTTGCTATTCACCAGTAGGTTGATACCATAGTCTTACACTCAAGTTTAAATACCTTCAACATCAGCTACACACACCCATGTAAGATATGGTTTATTCACGAAATTTAAACTCTCACCCAT
>JZKD02S0181820.1:205548-222299 GCA_000966675.3 Picea glauca | reverse complement strand
CTGATAAACCCCAAGGATTGTAGTCCGTAATAAAAAGAAAATTGTACATACATCTTGTGTTCTTTGTGTTCATTGTGGTGATGAATTGTTGATGATATATTGTTGATATGTGCTCGCATCTAACTGGTTATAAATGACAACAATGGGTAATGAATAAATGTTGAATTTTAATTGAGATTTTTTGTGCAAGAGGGAAGTTTTGGGAAAAAGAGCCCCACACTCATTCACCCCCCCCTCTAAGTGTGGTAGGTGTGTCCAACAATACCAACCAAAACCAAGTAAACATGCCAGAGAAAAAAACCCTCTTAGGATCAAAATTCCATTACCAAATAGGTCGAGCTCAAGCAAATCTCTAAAGAAAAAAGTCAAAATTACCAACTAAATTAGGGTGAGTGTCATTGAAACAAGGAGCTTGAATTCCACACCACTGAATTGAGATTAAGGGTTATGAGATCCCAAGGCATTAAGTATGCATGAAAATAATTTAATATTTAGTGTTAATGCATGATACCTAAAAGACAAATAACACCAATAACAAAGTGTTGAGTGCATTCACAATCCCAATGAGTTCTCCTTACAGGTCTATAAGTCACCTCACAAACATTTACCAAGTCTATAGTTGATATGGGTTGGACCTTAGCTAATTATTGAGGTAGGGTTAAGACGTTAGGTATTGGTCCCTAGCCTTTTCATATGTATATGTTTGAAATTATATAAACCTTGAGCTTAGAAACTCTTCACCATGGATCTAGCATAGAAAAATTGTGCACACACACATGATTTCATTAAATCACTAACCTTTTGTTTTGCAGGTACACAAGGTTAACATGGAAGTAGAGAAGAAGGATGAAAAAAAATAACAAACCAATAAACCATATTCAACATTGTTGGAACTTAGGTTCTAATGGTTCATCACACTTCTCCTGGAATCAGTTGGTCGGGCGGTTGACCAAAATCTAGAAATAGTTGGTCGAGGAATTGACTGGATATCTACATTAGTCGATTGAGTAGTTGAAAGTCCTTTCAGTCAAAAAATCAACCAATAGTCAAAGTCATATGTTTGGTGGATCAACTAACCAAGCAATTGACTATGAGTTGGACACATGGATGGTTAGGTCGATCATCCTTGTCAAGTTGACTAGACAACACATATTTGACAGATTCAACTCTAACCACCAATGATTGTATGTGGAAAATGTCTTCCCAATTCCAAGGAAGTTGGTTAGATATTGAGGCTATAAATAACAGACCCGATGGATCATTATCAATGTAAAATATTGTAAATTGAATATGTGTGAAGATATTCAACATGCATTGTGATGTTCTAATCATAATGCACCATGCTTAACTGCTATAATGATGTCTTTAGACACCACCCGTTATCTTAAAAATTTATTCCTCTTCTATTATCTGTAGATATGTTTATTTGTTTCATATTAGGTTACATCCAATCCACAACATTGTATCAGAGCGACTGATTGTGACCTCACTTTTTGTTTGCAAATCTTGCTGAGTAGGATCCATTTTGTGATTGACTTTGGGCCAATGATTTGATTTCTATAACTTGTGGAAACATATATGATCTGTCAAGATATTGAATATGGCTTCAAAGATACATCCTATTATTTTGAATGGATCAAATTATGCTATATGGGCACCAGACATGGAAAACCTACTAAAGAGAAAATGATCGTGACAATATACGAAGACTGTGATTCCAGATCCAACAGAAAATCATGAAAAAATCACTGTTGATGGGAAGAAGGATGAGGTTATGGGGGTCATCACGACCTATATCTCGTTGGAGATTCGATTTCACATTAGTGAAATAAAATTCCCTCATCAATTTTAGAAGAAGTTGAAGTCTCTATTCAACATAGTCGATAAAAGCCATGTCATGCAATTGGAGAAAGAGTCGATATCTCTCGATCCTCATTCTTTCGATAGAATCAAGGACTATTTGGCACGTGTGAAGGAACTACAGTTGAAATTAGGAGAATGTTGAAAGAATTATTTGAAGAAAGACAAAAAAATCATTGAGCTAGTCCTAATGAATTTGAGAACACCATTTGACGTGTTCATTTCGACTATCTGCAAAAAATGGTAGGAACACAAGGAATATGGTAATGATTACACTTTTGACTCTTTCTGTGGCTTATTGATTAATGATCAACACATATTTCTTGATGAAGGAAAGCTTGGTGGTAAAAAGAAGCTCACTTTCTCAAGGGAAAGGGAAAGTCAGATCACAAGGAAAAAGGACTATTTGATACCCCTATACAAAGACTTGGATTCCTCGACCATAAACCTAAAGGGAAGATGGATCCACCCCGTCAGAGTTGAAAGAAGAAGAATTTTCAGTAATGTGGAAAAGATGGAAATGTGGAGAAGGTATGATACAAGTAGAGATGACCTAGAGGAGAAGGTCAAGTGCCTTGAAGGAGATGTGTTAGCTGTTCATCGACCCGTAACTAATTTCACCTTCCAAGTCGAAACTTCTCAAGCGTTGTTGTCTCATTCTATGGAGAATGAATATGTAGTTGATTGTGGTTTCACTCATCATATGGATAATTATACTTCCTTGTTCATGTCCTTAGATAAAGACGTGGAGAGAAATATCGATGTTGTTCATGACTTTTATCTCGACATTGTTGGTTGAGGTGATGTTCCATGTCAACATGGGAGAATTGTCGACATCTATCATGTACCAAACCTAAGTGCCAATTGTTGTCAATTTATCAATTAACATAGACAGATAAGATTTTGGAGTTTTTTCCAGATCAGTTCTTTGTTTGAGATTTGAATAAAAGTTGGTCAATTGTCATTGGCGGGTTTCTCGGCCCGAAGGACTATTTGTACAAGTTTTGTGACATGACTTGACCTGAATCTAAATCAACTATTATTATTGCTCACACCAATAAACAAATTTGAATTTGGAATGGATGACTCAGACACCTAAATTTTCAAAGTTTGAAATCGATGGAAAATCAAAATATGGTTTCTAGTTTACCTAAATGTTTTCCTCCTGATGGAGTCTGTAAAAAAGGATGTGTGCTAGGAAAGAATCATCAAGAATCCTTTGACTTTGGCAAGGCATGGAAAACACATAACCTCCTAGAGTTGGTTCACAATGATATTTGTTGCATCAATCACCCTTTCTTAGTAGGTGCAAGGTTTATTTTGAACTTTATTGATGATGTCTCTCATTTTACTTGGGTTTGTTTTCTGAAAAACAAGAATCTTGTCTTTGAAAAATTCAAATAAATCGAGGTCTTTGCTGAAAAGAAATGTGGTCGATCCATCAAGTGCTTGATATTAGAAAATGGTGGAGAGTATGTGAATTGAAATTTTTAAGAATACCTAGTTTGGTATGGTATTGACTGGCAACAATCAGTTCCTCATACCCCTTAATATAATGGCATTGCAGAATGCAAGAATTAGATGTTAGTAAAAATGGGTAGATGTCTTTTGCATGACAAAGATTTTCCTTCTCGCTTCTAGGTCGAAGCTATTTATCATGAAAACTATATTCTCAATCACATATCAAATCAAGTTATTCCTTCGATGACTCTATTCGAATGATGGTGTGGAAGGAATCCCTTAGTTGGCCATATCCATGTGTTTAGATGTGTTTCCTAGGCTCATATTTTTGATGATTGAAAAAACAAATTGGAGGCAAAGAGTCATGCTTGAATCATGATGGGATACTCTAAAGAATATAAAGCCTATCGACTATTTGAAACTGTCAAATGATAGATCATTATCAAAGGAAATGTATGGTTTGATGAGAAGTCTTATGGAATCAAGTTATTGAATGCCTCTTATGGATTGTTATAGGATGATCACTTTGATGTTGTTTCTGACTCTGATTCTCCTGTTTTGTTTTTCAATCCTTTGAATGGATAGTCGAATTATGTTCCTATTCTGAATGAACCATTGACCTATGAGTCGACTGGTTAGTTGATCTTTGTTTCGACTAGTCTACCATCCGCTTTGACTTAAATTGTTCTGAATTTTGATCGACCTTTTGGGGTGAACAAAACTTCACCCCTTTCTTTTCTACCCAGATGGGATACCAAGACAATTGAATTTGTTGGTTTTGACGTCAGTGATGTTTCTTCAGGATGACAAACTCATAGTCAGAATAAGCATGTCAATGTTTCTTTTATGACTCATGTTCTTGAAACCTCTGATCTTGTTACCTACTCCAATGCACAAGGACAACTTGAATGGGAGCAGGCTACGCAAATAAAAGTGGATTTTCTATTAAAGAATAAAACTTGGGATTTAGTTCCCCAGCCTCAAGGGAAGAACATTTTGAAGTGTTGATAGGTATACAAGACCAAAGTTACCTCTGAAGGTATTATTGAGCGTCACAAAGATCACTTAGTTGTGAAGGTATTTTCTCAACAAGAAGGAATAAACTACATTAAAACCTTTGACTCTATTGCAAAGATGAACTATGTTTGACTGATTCTTTCCCTTGTTGCTCGATTTGGATGGTAGATCCACCAAATGGATGTGAAGAGTGATTTTCTTCATGGTGACCTATCTAAATAAATTTTCATGGAACAACCTCCTATTTTTGTGAAGGATTCTAACCTAGTATGTTGACTTTAGAAGTCCCTTTATGGTTTCAAGCAAGCTCCCAGAGCTTGGTATGCTAAGATCGACATTTTATTTCTTTGAATAGGTTTAAAATGTTGTGAATATGATCACAGTTTATATGTACTCCATACTCATGGAAACACTTTGATTATTGTTGTATATGTTGATGACCTTGTAATAACTGGAAATAACATCGATCTCATTCTTAGATTGAAGAAACAAGTTTATGAATCCTTTAACAAGATAGATCTTGGTATTTTACAATATTTTTTGGGTCTTCAAGTATTACCACTATCTGATGGTTTTTTCATTTTTCAATCTAAACATGTAGTAGATCTCTTGACATGTTTTAAGATGGATGATTGTAAGCCCTATGCTACTCCTTTTCAATATGGAGTTAAGTTGAGTAAAACTTGTCAAACTTCCAAATTCGATGCTACTCTTTATCAACAATTGGTTGACAGTCTCATTTATCTTACTCACAGTTTACCTGGCATTTTATTTTCTATTAGTGTGGTTTCACATTTTATGTAGGATCCCAAAGAAAGCCACTAGAAATAGGTAACATGATTGTTCACTATCTCAAGGGTAACACTCATTTTGGTATCAAGTATTGTCAAAATTCAAATTCGTTGGTCAACTTCACCGAATATGACTAAGCAGACGATAATGATGATTGGAAGTCCACTTTTGGTTATGTGTTTCATTTCAGCACTGAACCATTGGTTTGGTCATGAAATAAACATGAGGTAGTCTCCTTTTCGATTACAAAAGAAGAATATCATGGCGTTGTTCTTGCAGGTACAAAGGAAGTATGTATTCTCCAACTTTTAGGTGAACTTGGATTTCCTGTACAACCTCAACTATTATCTACTAGGAAAATCAAAGAGCTATTCAAGTTGCTGACAACCCAGTGGCACACTGTAAGATGAAGCATGTTGAGCTCCATGCTCAATATTTGAGATGGTTGGTTCATGAGAACATTGTCTCTCTTGTCTATTGCATAATAGATTATCAAATTGCTTATATATTTACAAATCCTTTGTCTGAAGATAACTTTATCAAACTCCGTTTGATTCTCGGGCTTTAAGAAGATGCAATTATGGGGGGGGTGTCCTCATGACTTAAATTTACCTCTTGAATCTCCAGAGTTGTGTGTTGATGGGTGGGTGTTGAAACCTCAGGTTCTGATGGTTCATCACACACTACTACATATGGTGTTGAAGTCCAATGGGGTGTTTTGACATTACAAGAAACATCCACCTTACCGTTGGAGATTACTCACTAATTCTAAAAATTTCGTTATATTTTTTTCTTCATCCCCTAACGTTTTTCAGACCTACGACGTAGTTAGTATTTGTCGAATATCCGACTTGTATTCGATGGTTTTCAATACCACCGACATCACCATCATGACCCACCATTTCCCCATGGCCTACCACTGTGACACCTACATGGCACTACCATGTCAACAATTTTTTGTCTCATGGGTGTGTTTGGCCTCTAATTGGGCCTTAATTATGTCAGCTAGGGGGCTAAAAATGTCCGTCATGGGATTATTATTCCCAGCATTGATTGAGACATCAATTATTCCTGCTCTGGGGGACAAAAATGTCTGGAACGAGAATATTATTCCTACATTGTCTCAATACGTCAATTAAATGTGAATGAAGAAGATATAGGATTAGAAAGTACAATTATTAATGGATGAACATAATACAGATTAGAATTTTGCATGATATGGGCGAGCTTGATAGTACCTAAACCAAATCACTTGTTCTTCCAGATAGCCTATGAGTGAATTTCAACTTAGATGTTAGTTAGTGTGACCACTAAAGTCATATGATGGATGGTCCTGACTAGTACTGCCATGTCCCAGAGTTACCCCTTTGTACAATGAAGGGATAATATTCCATGGCATAATAATTAACATGTCGAGTGGTTAATTATATATAATCCGAGTGCCCCATGGATTTCTCAAGACACTGAATCCATTTATGCATTCAAAAATGCAAGTTAAACAACATAAACTTGCATTTTTTCCTAGATTTAGATGATTGGGTTTAGTTGAAAAATGCCAATTAAACGTATAACGTTTAGACTACACCACCATGGGGGAAACTTGGGAAGGATTTAGGTGGCTGACTCAGAGGTCACAGTACTACACCTATATGTGGATGGATCCACCAGTGAAGAAGAATCACCCCACATCAATGTTGATAGCCCAGGAGGCCACAGGACAGAGAAAGGGGGAGTCTCCAATAGTAGTGGGAGGACCAAAGGAAATGGAGAACATCTTGAGGGGAGAAATCGATGATGCCAACAGTTTCAAGGGAATGTGACAGTACAACGAGATGGGAGACAAGGTAGTTCACTAGAAGGAATATGTCTAGGTTGGTTGGGCCAAATGGGCATTGAAGGTGTTTGATCCAGGTATATGATATGATAGCGACCGAACATGCCAATTACCCACATGTGTAGAGTTATAAGTAAACTCTACTGTAGCTTCAAGATAGAGATTCTCTCAAATTATTTGTGTGGGCCCAAAATCCTCTATTAAAAGAGCTTGGAATACTATGTTTCTCACACCAGTCCACTAGCACCTAAAATCCAGGCTCTAATATCTCCTTTTGTCGACGCGACCAATGGTTGTGACTAGTGCTTATCCACTTGAGCACTTAAACATTGGTGCTATATTCTAGTGCTCTTATTCCATGTGACCATAGTCTATGACCATGAGCTTTATTGGCATAAACCACTATGCGGATGGCGACTCTTGTGTTAAAATCCAAGCACTTTGTTGATATGCGTTGAATGTCCACCACATATCTCCTCTTCCAATCTATGGTTTGATATAACTGAGCAGTAGGATCGTTCAACTTTAGTTCACCATTGATCCGTTCTGATGATCGATGGTGGATCTTTTACTTCCACTACGCCACTCGTTCTGATGGTCATCGATCTATGTTGTTCAATGGATGAATGCCATGTATAGTGGTCCCAGGACGTTGGGAATTCATGACCTTATCAACAACCTAAAACTTCCGAAGGCCGCAGTCTGCAATTATCTAGACCATTTCCAATCTTGATGGTGATCAATGACCATGATCTCTTTCTATAGGATATTATTCAATGATGGATCACTGCCGATCTGGTGGGGTCATGGATATGGACCATTGAGTCCTATTTGAAACTCATAATGTGGACCACCATAGAATTCTGAATACTCCAGAACCTCCTCACCACATGTCGTCTCTAGAGTGGGCCTCTGACATCATCCTGACATATCTCGGTCTTGATGAGGGTCGTCAATCTACAAACTGAATATATAATCTTCGTTGTCGAAGGTTTACCAAGGAAACCATGTATCGTGGGACTTGGTCTCCACATGTCACTTCTTGTGTGGAGTTCCTTATATCAGCATGAAGTTTCTCATCATAGGGACCTCATAAATTTTCAGCCCTTCAAGACCTTAGAACCTCCGCTAGTTTCCCATGGTCCACTGTAATGAGAACTGTTGATTTGGTGGCTTGTTCCAGATCTAATCTCTGCCATTGATTCCTTCCTTGATCTATCATTCTCATTGATTTCTTGAAGTGGATTATTCACCTTTCCTTTATCCTCCATGCACCTTCCAACTCCTGATGCACTATCTTCCATTGATCTAGCTCTGGAATGAATGGTTATATCTTGTTGTCACCCCCAGATGTTGGGACTTCTACAAAGTCCTTCTAACCAACGATACAACTATCATCTGTTGATCAGCTCTAGAATGGATGGTGACGACTTGATTGGACTATGATATGGTGATTACAATCCTCCAATCACATATAGTGATAATCTCTCTCTGACTTCAATCCAACAAATTCTATTTGTTAATGGAATGATATAATGGTTTCTATTCCTCGATGCTTACCTTGCACGCAAAAAACTCTTCGACCTTTGTTCATCCATGACTCCAAATAACTCAATCCAATCTATCTTCAATTATGATCATCGATCTCTTCGATGATTGATTATGATATGAACTTGTAAAACACTAGTTAGAGAAAAATTTAACACACAAAGGATCCCATATGGATTCAATAGTTCAACACATTTCCCTAATGATATACAAAGGCATCGGATAAACACATGAAGATTCTATTAATGAATCTATAAATAATTTACACAAGGCCTTCTTGCCTTCTCTAGGCTTGATTTACATTTAATTGGTCTATGTTCCGACCTTTTGGACACACTTGGCCTCTTACACAACCATTCTACCTCTTCCTCACCCTGTCTCTACATACACTTCCTTTAATTCCTGAAGGCTTACAAAATATACAACACAGGGCTGGGATATGAATTCGTTTAAGATCCTACTTAGACTCCACAAAATTTGCAAGGATCTCTTAGATCCACAATATCCTCAAGAGATCACTCTAGGATCTCTTCTAGAACTCACAACTCTTGAGATATTCTATCATAAGTAGATTCACTTAGATTTAACCAAACTCAATTAAAAAAACCCTATCCTATGCATTCCTTCTAGAATTTCAATAAAACATAGGAAATTACAATAATAACAAGTTAGGGAACCAACTCCCTTGGCAAATTCATAGACCCCTAGGTTTGTTCAACAAGGTATATTTTGGAGGAAAAAATGCTCTTGCATTAGACTCCCATGGTTAAAAAATTTCATGATCTTCTGATCATGTGTTTAATTAATTCATTCCCTTTGATCCCAATGTTGATGTTGTCACATTCTTTGCTGCATGTTGCATTCACTGTTGTCCTCCATATTCATGGATCCCAAATCTTATGTTGTTGTTGCTTACTTACATTTCTGCCTTGCTTCTGTATTACTGTTGTATTCAACTCTCCAAGCCTCCAAATTTTATGTCGTGGTTGTCCACTTGCCTTACCGATGAAAAATTGCACAGTCAAATGTACTTTGTTGTTGACTTTCCTTCTTATTTCAGTATGATTCCTCTTAGACACCTTTATCATCAACATCAACATCTCATAATATCCATGTCCAGTTTTTCCTTTTACTACCTCTATCCTTCATATGGACTCCATACATCTGCTGCCAACTTCTTGGTCTATATTTCCTTTATGTCATCAGGTCCATGGGGTTACTCTTCAAAGTATGCAATTTCTTCTTCTCTTGATGCCTCAAATTCTTTCTGTATATCAGGTATCATTGAAGACTATGTTCCTGCGACAACTATGAAGTCTTCATAAATCCTTGGATTGATCAACCACTCTTCCAATAGCCTTAGTTCTTCATCATAATCACTCAACATTATCTCTGAATGTTGCTCCTTAATTCCTTCATTCTCTTTGTGGATGCCTTCATAACCTGCATACACACACCAATGATTAATTTCAAATCCATGAGACTCTTGGGTCTCATTTGGCCACATGCTATCCACTCAATGGACTTCTGACATAACACGTTCGTTCATGGGATATTTAAGAATACCCCTAATTTCACTATATATTGATAAATACCTCCTCCAATCCTTTTGTTAAATCCCCCCACCCAATGCATTTTCCAATAAAAAAACCCTATTTTTATGATATATCCCTTATTTTTACCAAAGTACCCCTTTTTATACCCCTCGATACCTATAAACCCCCTCGTACCCTACATCCCCCCCAATACCTACAATATATTGACTCTATTTTTCATAATTAAAAATCCCCCTTTATGACTGAACATGATAAGATATTGGTCAATAAGGTGAAGCCTACGTGCATTTGGCATCATCTCCTTGTGCTAGTTTGAGCACTTCATAATATTGTCATCATCTACTTCCTCATTTACAAGTTGTGTGTAGTCTTATCCATGACTATTTTTATGAGATAACAATTTCTCATCTTTCTTCATAACAAAATTATGATTCTATTATGCTTCCATGCCTCTAGAAAGCATATCTCTACTTTCAACAATCTTTATGATAGTTCCAGATGACTGCCCAACTTCTTCATTTGCACAACCTGTAAACACACATAAATCATTAGTTTTAAAAATATAAGACCCCATGGTCTCATTCGATGCTTCTGAAATTATCCCCACATTGATCTGAAAATGAAGAAGACTTGTCTCTTTTAAATTGCAAGTGTAAAAATGGTGTGTGTTTGGGTAATTGGATCAAGTTACTAACACATAAATTAAAAACTTTTCACACTTAATATGCACATAATAACCAACAATTAACAACCAAAAGTATACACATAACACAACAAATGATAAAGGAGTTCACCCCTCTCTTGGTATACATCTCCTGGTCCAACTTCCAATGGATATTTTATATTATTTTCTCAAAGTTATAAAAATAATTCTTTATAGTGCTCAAAATGAAAAATAGATGGCTCCAATGGCTCCAGAACATCCAAAAACCCTTAGCTGAGCTCTTTCTGCACCTGGTTTGGCCAAAAATTGAAGAAGCTACATCTCCTGGAAGTTTTCCCCTTTAAGCTTGTTGTACCTGCTCGCCAAATTGCACCCTCTGTGTGACTAACTTGGCCTCTGTGTGTTTTTTGTGCCAAAACCTGGGACATGCAACAATCCCGCAAAACAAGCAAAATTGTAGGACCATTTGCGCCGACCCCCAATCCTCGGCGGAGAACCCGATCGTATGGCCCCATGTGGCCAATGACCTAACTATTGGTGCACACCGTCGACTCTCTCCTCCACACGAAGGTGTGTGGTCATGTGGTATTGCAATATGTGATAGGGGCTATGTTATATGGAGAGTTCTTTCCAAAGGTTATGGAGTGGACATATGTTATGTGGTATGAACCGAGGGATGGGGCTTAGCCCCGACCCTTTAGTTTGCCGACCAACCATTTGTTGCAATTCAAATAATTTTAATCGCATATAAGGTTAAGTCACATCCCGCAGGCGGGCTGGTAACTCAGGCCCTGCCAAATATTTGACATGTCCATCCGGAGGTCAGGGGTTCAACCCCCGCGGACTTCACCATAAATTTTGTTCATTGGAGGGGTGCCACATGGCAGCCCGGGACTGGGCCACGTGGCACCATATCATTTTCCAAATTAATGACATGTGCCATCCATCTACTGGTCCATGTAAATTGCCACATAGCCTGCCCAGTGAGAATGCCATCTCAACACTCTGCACAGTGGCCAATCCACGTCACCTTCCATGTGTGGGTTCGTACCCTGTCACGTCAACACTGTACAGACTGTACAGTCAACAA
Organism: Picea glauca; assembly: GCA_000966675.3. Lineage (NCBI taxonomy): Eukaryota > Viridiplantae > Streptophyta > Pinopsida > Pinales > Pinaceae > Picea > Picea glauca. The sequence continues at coordinate 210,477 of JZKD02S0181820.1, read as the reverse complement.
AATTTTGCATGTTTGGAAAAATGAACAGAACACGATATCTCACTCATACAACATCCATTTGAACCCGTTCAAGTTGCATTGGGATCATGAGAATGAGGCCTACGCTCGTGTCTTTTTTAAAGCAATTCTGATCACTTTGATTTTTGAGCAAATTTTGATCCCCTGGATCACTCCTCCCCATTGGGAAGCTTTTGGACCTCCAAAAGACTACTTTTAGTCAATATGAAGATGAGGGTACAATTCCCTCACATTTTCAACCTCAATCCACTTGACCTTGCTTGAATTTGTGCTTTTAATACCAACAAGAAACTTTTCATGTCTTGTCTTGTACTTGGCTTGGCTCTTTTCCAAGTATTCTTGAACGGTTTGATGCACAAACTACACTTGTTCAATGATCTTCTTGGCCTTGTCAACATCACTATGACCATCAATAGACACATCTTTCCCAAAGATAAAATCTAAAGGGGATTTTGGCAAGTAGCCAAAACATGCTTCAAATGGAGGTGTATGTGTCAATGAATGCTTAGCTCGGTTATAAGCATGCTGAAAGTAGTGTATATGCTCATCCCAAAACTTAGGATGCTTGCTTTGCAAACTAGCCACCATCTTTCCTACACCAAAATGGCTAGCAACAAGAGAAGAATGTGATTCCCTTATCATGTTGACTCTTTCCCCTTTGAAAAAACATAGCTTGTTGTTGGCACAGGGGCAGACCTAAGGTTCAACGCTCAAGAGCGCACCAGTAAAACCTTAACTACCGACCCTTTCAACAAGACTTGCGAAGTAGATGAAGTCTCACCCGAGGTAGAGGCAGGGGTGGTTTTAGGACTCAAGTGTCTGCAACCTTAGTTGGGACACAGATATGTGATTATAACAATTAACAATCACCTAGCATAGATTATTCATCAATATTCAATCCTTATGATACTTCACAGATAGCAGAAAGCATCGCAGTACATACTTAGATCTAAGATAATTCTGCACTTAGCCACAACAAGATAGATTAGATTCGGAAGATCAAGCACTAAGAATATTACATACCATATCTAACACTCATTCATATCTCAGAAGCACAAAGCATAAATAGATCTATCTAAACACATCAAATCACTTAGAAAAGGAAGAGACAAACACATCAGGTTGAGGCACATAGCACAACACATAGATTTACTATGGTTCACCCCCACCCTGGGGCTACATCCACAAAATCTTCTTCTTTATTAGGTCCAGTTAATCAAGTTACAATACAGATCTCCAACACTCCTTGCTCTGCACAGGACAAAAGATCTGCAAAGCTCGCTAGATCCTTCTTCCTTGTACTTCAACATAAAGCCTTTCGCAACCTCCTACAACAACTTGCACTTAGCTCTGCAAGCCTCTTACAATCATGCATAGAGCTCTTACAATCCACATCCGATCACACAGATATAGTTACTAGCACTAAGACATAAACTATCCTTACATTGCCTAAGTATCTATTTATAGATTACAAAAGTGGGCCTAAGTGTGGGTAAACCCACGGGCCGACATCCCTTTCCCATTACATTAACCAAAAAACCTAAAAGGACCCAAAAGGGGGTCTAGATTTCATGATCTCTGCTTCACCTCGCGCTCCATCTTTGACAGGCTGTCGCAGTCCCAAAAATGGTCAAATATGACCAAGTGTTCCTCAAAACTTGGTCAAGGTCAACAGGCCCCCAACACTCACCTGTGACTCGTCCCGAGTCACTCAGGCCTGGGTAGCTTTGCCTTAAAGGTCTCAAGCTTGGCTCGAGCTACTTTGACTTGTCTTTGTGCTACTTCTTCTTGCTCAGTGAATTCCTGAATAACCACTTCGCTGATAGGTCCTTCCAGTTGCTACTCGACTGTAACAACTACTTGTTCTAGTACTATTCCTTGGCCTTCAATTTATTCAAATAGTAGATAGGCCGCCTCCTGGATCGGTTGGAGTTTCTGGGTGACTTCCATCACTCTGTTCTATGTGGTAAGAACAAGTTGTTGGGTGGTGTGTTGTTCCTGGGATCTCTTCATCCTCTCGATGGGTGACAGGAGCTTGAGTTGCGCCTGTACTGTATCTGTGTGCTGCTTTGCTTCCTGGAGTTGGGACTCTAATCTCTTCAACTATGGGTCTTCGGCTAGTTGTTCATATATCTGAGCGCTTCTGCTACTTAACTGTTTGCATTCTACAACAAGTGTTTTAATCCTCTTGATTGCGCTCTGAGCATTCAATTTGCGCTGGTCGCACACTTCTTGTGGGGTATGTGGGATGGTCTGAAGCTCTAAGTCCACGATTCTTTGTTGAAGTTGCTGAATAAATTCAACAAGCTTCATTACTTGGCATTGTATGGGTTCTTTTGCCTTATGTTCTAAGCTGGTCACAGAGTGAAATGCTATGGTGACTGCTTCACGAGTAATTTCTCTTTATCCTTTTGGATCTTCACTCTATCTTCTTCAATTTTTTCTTGAAAAGCATCCTTCTCTTGTTGCGAGGTTTGTCGTTGTTCTATGATTTCCTCTTGTGTTTTCTTTAAGGCATGGATAGCCTGCACTTTTTCTTCCTGTGCGAGTTGAAGGTGTACTTTGACTGTATCGGTAAGCTTGTGGAGTTGAGCTGATTCTTCTCCGACTTCTATTGTTCCTTCTGGAAGAGGCACAATAGAGATTGCGCGGCTAGACTGGAGTGCCTGTTGCACTTCTTGGAGCCCAATTTCAATCCCGTTATATATTTTCTCCTGCTTTGCTTCCTTCTTTTCTGTTATCTCTTCTATGGCTTCATTCATAGTTGTGAGGAGGAAACTGAAGTCATATGAAGTGAGCGTGGTCTGCATCTTAGTTACAGTTTCTTTTTATTTCTTCTGGGAGAGGGACTTCAGAGGTGACCCTTTTCTCTTCTTTGTATATTTGACTTTGTCTTTCGGTCTCTGTTCGAATTCCTCTAGGTCTTCGACATTGCCTCCTTGATCCGGTATGACGGAAGTCATACTTACAGATCTGTTATCTACATCCTGAACCTCTTCAGGCTTCTTTGTCTTCTTTGTATTACTGGGCCCAGGTGTGTCTTGTGCAGCGTCTGGGCTGTTGATGTCTGAAATGTCCACTGGATCTACTGCAACAAGGAGGTTCGCCGACCATTCCTTGGTGATCTCTTCTAGGTATTATTTAGGTATATAAAGTGGCAGTCCGTGCTGAACTTTATTAGAGGTCAGAACCTTTGTAAGGTGTTCGAAGTTATGCGAGGTTCACCCCCTATGGCTGCTTTCAATTCGTTATAGTACATGTGGGAAACAACATTTGATTGCCATTGCTTGTTCATGGCAATTGAGTACCATAATGTATTAAACTTCGTGGCTAATGGTTCAAAGGGGTCGATGTCCGGGAAGGTTGTGTCTTTTGGTAGTTCCCATGCAATAATAGAGATCAATATTAGAAGCCAGCTAAAATGGAATTCATGCCCTTGATCCTAGGATTCTCTATAGTCAATCTCTAGCTGGTTTACCAGGTACTTTGTCCAGTTCATCTGTAGTCTCTCTGTGCATTTTCCTGTGAGGTCAACTACGAAGCCTGATACTTGTGTAGGTCGTTTCTTACGTACTAGCTTCCCTATGATCATTTGACATGCGAGGCGCACTACACCACTTTCGATAGAGGCTACCTTGTAGGCTCTCACACCCTTCTCGACATTGCCATAAGATTCTTTAATCTTCTATGAAAGAGCGCGGTCCGCGGTCTTTCCAGGGTAGTAATCCTCGGGATCAGGGCCTTGCATTCTAAGCCTAGTAATCCTATTGGTCAGTGATGAATCAACAATTATGTGATGATTTAACCATAGGTATCCTCCGTGGTAACTTGCTAGCATCAATTTTACACAAGCATTCACCTCCTGGTGTCTGCCGAAGTGTGGTATTTTCATGACGTTGAGAAAAGTAGACTGCGTGAGGTTCATCGTCCATTACTGAGGGATGATCTTTGAATTCTTACTCTTAGTTCTTGTCAAGTACTTAGACGGGGCGAGCATGCTGTAAACCTTACGGTCCCCTAGGTTGAAGCCACAAAACTTCAACGATGTAACCTTGTCTTGATCTGCGCGGTAGGTGCATACTCCTTTCAGTAGATATGCAGTGACTAGGGTGTATTCAAAGTCTCTAGGGACACTATCCCTATTAATCGTACCGCTCAGAGGGGGTATGTAAGCTGGTAGGATGGATGGCACTAACTTTGCATTGGCTATGTCATCTTTATGCTTGGTTCACCTTTCCGTGCCGGCTTGGGATGTTCCTGCTCGAGCAGTCGACGGGGAGGCTTGCACTCCTCTCGTCGATGATGCTTGGACTCCAGTGGACATTCCTCTTTCTGACATGACTCTCTCAATCATTAAATCGAGAAGGACCTCTGTGATGGATTCCTCAACTGCGGTGAGCTCGTTGGACATACGCACTCGGGAAAAATAATTGGGGCTATGATGATCGTAGATACTGCACTAGGATGCAATGACCACTATATATAATCACTGGTTCTGGGGTTCAAATTCTCAATTGGAAAAAGTGTTCTTCGGGCCTGGCGTGATGAGCTAAATAATAAATTCATCAATGGTCTTCTTGCAATGGGTATGAAGCTTACATTACCATTGATATGTTCGTTATTGATCCGTAGGATCTTTTAAATGACTATGGTTGAGTTTTAATTTTGCATGCGTTAATTAACCATTTGAGAAACTTAGTGAAAGAATGAGGAAAGAAGAGGAATTATAACAACCATATACACATATGCAGATCTGAAATGAAAATATAGACAGCAAACCATGAACCAATTATGGGGTGCCACGTGGCAGCCCTTGACTGGGCCACGTGGCACCTTAAAAACCAACCGAAACATGACACTTGTCAACCGCCGATTGGCCCACGTGCCAGAGCTGTACTGCCACATCAACTT
>JZKD02S0181820.1:179148-194849 GCA_000966675.3 Picea glauca | reverse complement strand
TGGGCCTTATTTAATAATATAGTGGACCTAGTCCACCTTACATTGAATGACCTCCACTATTATCACTATGGGCCCTCTGCCCCCCCCCCCACTACCTCTCTAGCTACCTTACAACTCCTATTTCACTATGAGATGCATCAAGCCTTCTATATAGCAAGTATTTTCATCTTTCCACTCAATACCTCATCAATATTTACCTGAGCTTGACCTCCTGGTATTATTTTGGTTCTCTCCTTTGGAGCCTCTTGAGCACTCCTGTTCTTCTCTGTATTTTTCACTTTCTCACTTTTCTTTGAGAACTTTACTTGCTCTTCTTACTCCCAATTCTCTACTGAAAGTATTTAAAACATCCTTTGTTGAAAGTTTATTCCACTAGATTCTTTACTTGAGAGCTGTTGGCATAAGGGCAGACCCAGGGTTCAGATCCAAGAGCACACAAACAAGCCCTAACTACTGGCCCTTTCAGCTACACCTGCGAAGTAGATGCAGTCTCACCCGAAGAAACTATGGGGGGCTGTAGGACAGAGATGTCTACAACCAGGGGGAATATCAAGTGGATGTAGCAACTAGAATGATACAGTATGTATATATCACTTATCAACTTAGATATACCTCACACAACTATAGATCTGATATAACACAACAATGCAATAACAACATATCAATGACAAATAACAGAGCATCAATCACAGACACGACACAATATATACGTGGTTCACCCTCTCTCTAGGGATACGTCCACAGAACTGTGCTTTATAATGTATTAAGATATAGCATACAGTTCTTGTTTGCGCTCTTAGCTAGCAGATCTTCTTTCTTCTTCTCTTTGTCTCTCCCCTTCCTGCACACCCAGCTGCAGGAATTGACCTTCACACCCACCTGAATATCTTACAATACCAGAAGGCACTCACTCTATCACTTCTCTCTCTCTCAATATTACTCACTCAATCACACAATCATAATACCAACAATAACAACAACCAACAACAACCAACAACCCAACCCAGGTCCTCTTGACCTTTATTTATACATTACAATAGCTCACTGACATCCTTAGGCTGAAACCTAGGTGTCAAAACCCTAGACACCAAAACGCTAGGTGTTTAAAACCATAGGTCAACTTTGACCCACATTTTCAGGGCTTCACCAGCCTATCTTTCCTTCCTTCTCGCGTTGTGCTCTAAAGCATCCAACGGTGGATTTTTCTGCTTGTTGAGTTTTCCATGATCTTTCTTCCTTGTTGATCTGTCGTCCTCGATCTCCTCATCCAACGACTTTCTTCCTTTTACTTCGCTTCGTCTTTTCTGCTCTTTTTATTACTTCGACCCAGTAACAGTCACTGTGTCTTCCACGAAGTTCATATTTCACCTTCTCTTCCTTGATATTCACTTTCTTCCTTAACCAAGGGCCAACATGCCCCCAACACTCACCCATGACTCATCCTGAGGCACTTCAGATATGATCCTTCTTTTTTACTTCAACTTTAGACTGTGCAGTGCAACCTATGCTTTGTGATATATGCCTCCTCTCCTTCCTTGTGCAGACCATCTTTTATGTGCTTAGTACCCATTTTCAACTACACCTGGTACCTAGAACCTTTTCCTTATGCTTTTACTAGGAGCTGTGAGGTAGCTGGTTGTCATAGTACAACTTCAACCGACTCCCGTTCACTAAACCTTCCTTCCATTCTCCATTCAAAGTCTTTAACTGCACAGCTCCTCCTTCTGTAACATGGGCAACCTCATATGGCCCAAGCCAATGCGTTCTGAACTTCCCAGGATGTTTGATGAACTTACTATCATATACCAATACTAGATCACCTTGCTTGAATGCCTTCTTCTTGATGTGCTTGTCGTGGTAGGCCTTTTCTCTTTCCTTTTGAACCTGCTGGTGGAATCTGACAATAAATCTATCCTCTTCTAGTTTGACCAACTGTGCAAGCCTTTCTCTAATGGCGCCAATGTCATCCATGTCTGTAAAGGCAACAATTCTTAAGCTTGGCACCAAGTATTCCATTGGGACAACAACTTTGAGACCATAAACCAACTTAAAGGGGGTTTTCATTTTTAGTTTCTTACAGGTGGTTCTATAGGCCCATAGTACTATTGGTACTCTTAAATTCTAGTCATTCTTGTTCACACTACAAATATTCGTCATCGTTGTTTCCAAGATCTTGTTGAATGCTTCCACTGTTCCATTTGCTTGTGGATGATACAGTGTGCTCTTCTGATGGTGGACTGCAAATTCCTTAGTTAGGGATTCAACAATCTTATTGATGAAATGTGTGCCTTGATCATTCATAAGGATCTTTGGGCATCCAAACCTAGTTATGATGTCATCAAATATGAAGCGTGTAGTTGTAGTTGCACTATAGTCCTTAACTGCTCTAGCTTCATCCCATTTGGTCAAGTATTATGTCGTAGTAATGATGTACCTTGCTCCTGTGCACTTCCCTGGTGGGGTGATAGGTTCCACAAAGTCAATGGCCCATTTCTCAAATAATTGTAGGGTTAGCTGTGGTGCTAATGGAATTTCATCTCTTCTGGATGGTTTCCCAACTCTTTGGCATACATCGCAGGCCTTGTAGTAGTCTTTAGCATATCTGTGTAAGGTAGGCCACCAAAGGCCATCTCTAAGAACTTTTTGCACAGTCGATTTCCTTGCGTAGTGTCCTCCTACAATACCTTCATGAGCTTCTGCGAGGATCAGTGGTTTCTTTGCCTCCATGACACATATTCTCAGTATCTCATTAGGTCCCATCTTGTATAGTTGTCCAACTATAAGTGAAAATTCTGCAGCGTGCACCACTAGTTGTTTCTTCTGGGGAATTGTATACTCACTTGGTGCCATTCCTGTTGATAGGAACTGAACTATTTCTGTGAAGTGGTCACTAGTCTTTCTAATGGCTAGTAACTGTGCATCCAATAGTGCATCCTCCAAACTATTGGTTTCTTCACCATGTTCCAACCTTGACAAGTGGTTAGGACCTTTTTTCATTCTTCCTGGCTTAACCACAATTTCAAAATCATATTCCTAAAATAGCAGAAGCCATCTGCATATTCTCCCCCCCAACACTGGCATGTTGACTAGGTACTTCAACATAGAGTGATCAATAAACATTTTAAAGTGCCCTCCCAACAAGTAGTGGAGAAATTTCTGTAGCGCATACACCATGGCTAATCCTTCTCTCTCAATGGTGTTGTAATTAATTTCAGTTGTGGATAGTTTCCTTCTAGAAAAAGATAATAGATGGTCAATATCTCCTTCTCCAGGTTGTGCTAACACTGCTCCCAAGGCAATAGAATATGCATCAACATGTACATGAAACTCCTTACTCCAATCTGAAAAAACCAGAATGGGCACAGTAACCATCTTTTGTTTCAGTGTGTCGAGGCTCTACTGGCACTCTTCTGTCCAACTAAACCGACAGTCTTTCTTCAAAATATTCTCCATGGGTGCTGTAATATCGACATATCCTTTGATGAACTTCCTATAATACCCAGTATGTCCTAGCGTAGTGCACATCTGTTTGACTTAAGTGGGAGGTGGCAGATCAACAATAATGGCAATTTTAGATGGATCAACCAACAATCCCTGCTTGCATACAATATGACCTAACAACACTCCAAATGGTGAGAAGAAGATGCACTCCTTTATATTCAAAGAAATTTGACACTGCCTGTATTTGTCCAACATTAGCCTTAGACATTCAATATGATTTTTCAATAAACTAAAAACAGTCCAATCATCGAAATATGCTTCTAGAAATTTATGCAAAAACTCCTTGAATGCTTTGACCACCAGCCCGGAAAATATGGCTGGGGCATTCTTCAATCCAAATGGAATTATTGTATACTGGTAGGATCCCCACTCTGTTGCAAATGTGGTCTTGTGGCGATCTTCCTTGGCGATCCAGATTTGATGGTATCCTGAAAATCCATCTGTAAAAGAATATATCTCCTGATGTCCCACGTTATCTAACACTTCATTAGTGAATGGTGTAGGGAAAGGGTCATGAAAACATGCATCATTCAACTTCCTAAGATCTATGTAGATCTTGATCTCTCCTGTCTTGTTATCTTGTACCACCATAGGGCTAATCCTCTCTAACTCCTTGACAGGTTATATAATCCCTGCTTCCAGCATTCTGTCGAGCTCAATCTTCATGTTCTCCTTATATTTAGGGTTGAATCTGTATGGACTCTGTTTGACTGGTATTGCATCTAGTTTTAAAGGGATCCTCATCTCTCCCATAGGTCCTTTGATGCCCTTCATATCAGTGAAATTTGTTGGAAAAAAGTCCTGATATTCATGCAATAACTCTGTAATCTTGTCAATAGTAGCATCATCCCAATAATCTCCAACATTGGCAAGCTTCAATGTCTCCTCTATTCCAATATTGAATTTTTTAATCTTGATGGGTTGTCCAATGAATGGTAGATCGACTCCAGGTCCTTCCACATTTCTATGGCCTTCTGTTTCTGCGATGTTCACCTTCCTTGGATCATCGTCTTCATCAAAATTGGTGTTGTAACAACCCTGCAACTTCTGGAGGGGCACAGTCCATTCGTCCTCTTCTTGTTCCATGGGAAGGCTAAATGAATCCTCAAATAATTTATGTCTCACAATATGTAATGCTTGATCTACTGAAGGATATTGACTTTCAAATAAGAAGGTAGTTACAAAATTTTGAGTCATACCTTCCCAATCTGTAGTGATGAGGCGCAACCTTGCTTGAAGGTACCAGTTGACAGGGGTCGTGTCCAGTGTGTTAATGAATTTGTGCACCCACTTCCCTTGAGGAATGTTTCTCCAAGATTCCTTGAAACTTTGCACATGGTCCTTTGGGCAGCTTCGACCTGTGTACTGAACTTCACAACCTTTTACTTGTGCTGAGAACCTCACTGTCATCAAAGTATGACATTGTATCCAGTTTGTAATGTTGCTTTTGTACGTCCCCCACCATCTTGTTGGGGTTTCTTTCAGGGCCTCATCCATTGCCAACAATATTTGTTGCATTGGTACACTTTCTTCAAAGTCCGATAATAAGGTTTCTAAAGGATTCAGACCATCAAAGATGGGTAAGTTACATACTGTTGTGCTGATCCAATGAACTTCTCTGGTTAATCTAGCACATATTCTTGTAGATACTTCATACATTTTATTATGCCAATTCTCCATTGCTTCTTTCGAGTCTGATGAACATGCGTTGTCACTTCACCAGCTTAGGTTTCAATCGACCATAGGATTAATGTAATCCTATTGTTTGGATATTAGTTTGTATATGTTTTCCATCTCATATGCACAGTATTCCTCTCTGATGGGCTCTATGTATCGTTGACCTTCATATGGATCTAAAGGCGCAATGACACTAAGGCCATCTCTTTCAAAAGTCATATGTCTTTTCTTTAAATCAACCATGGTGGAGTTATTGAAAGCCCAGTCAATTCCTAACATCGTAGGGTAAGGACAACTATCATCAACTATCTCAATTACCTCAAAATATGAAAAAGTTCTGACTCTATCGATGTCCACCGGGACATGTTCCAGTATGCCGAAGGGGCTTACAGGTTGCTGATTATCCATTCTGATCCTGATAGGGGAATAGATCAACTTTGGTTTTCCCATCAGTGCCCAATTTTGCTTCGTCATGATATTGACCTCTGACCCTAAGTCGAGGACCACATAGTCTATAGCATATTCACCTATTTGAGCATTCAAGTGTAATTCCTTGTTTGTCCTTCTCCTTCTTGCAATTTGGTGTACTACCCTATTCAATAAGGGGTCTATCTTTCCTAGCTCATACTGTCTGATTAAATTTTGTAGCTCTTGTACAATGCTCTCATCTTGAATCAACTTAATACAAGTATATAGAAATTCCATGAGCTTGCTTACCTCTTTTCCTTCTTTTGGCAAAGCAAACTGATAAAATGCCTGAGGCATTCCATATTATCTTACTTCTAGTCATGTCTTTGATGAAGAACCTTGGTCTACTTTGAAATCTTTTCTTTCCTTCTCAAATATTTGTCTTTCTTTATTTGCATCAAAAGTTTGGGCCTTCTCTTTAGATTTCCTAATTCCTGAGTCTTCTGTAGTCTTTCCTTGGGCCAGTCTGTCTTCTCCTGTAACAATGCCTCCCCTAGTTATAACAATGACTCTAGGGTATTCTCCGTGAGGCTCAACATATATCAGTTGCACTTGTGGGTTCTGCTAAGGTCCTCATATTTCTTGGAGCTTAGCTAGTAGCACAGAACAATCTTCTATAACATGTTCGAACAAGCTGCATTAGCTGCAAGTAATGCAAGGGTTCTGACAGTCCCTTTCCAAGTGTCCTAGTTATGCACAGTTATAAAAGATTATCTATCCTCAACCCCTACCCATACCTCCTCCTCGTCCTTGTCCTCTGAATCCGCCGCAAGGATTGAAGTTTCCTCTCCCAGGGGAGTTATACTGCATAGTGTTTCCTTCTTGCTGTACTTTCCCTTGATTTTTGTATTTGTCTCTCGCCCTTTCATGCATGAGGTCATAATCCCTATAGTCCCTATAATTGTGCCCCATAGACTTACAAAATGTGCAATACACATTTGTGGGTGTTTGAACATATTTTTTCATGTAATAGCACTCACCAGGGCGATGTCTATTTTGACATACTTCACACCAGGGTAGGATGACTTGCTTCAAAGGGATCAAATCTCTAGAGGCCAAGTATTCATGAAATAGGGGACAATGCTCCTTGTCGTGGCCTTCTGATCTACATCTGAAACACCAGATGTCTTCTCTTTTATATTTTCCCTTGTCTTTCTTCATATCTTCGACCTGCAGAGACAAACTAGTTAGCTGACTCAAGATTTGACTCATACCTGAGCTGGATTCTCCCATAGGGGATGATTCTAACATCATGGCAATCTCCAGCACCTCATCCTGCAAAGTAATCTTCTGTTGCATAAGAGGAACTCTAATGTGTGGTAAGAGGGCAAAAATGAACCACTCTTTGTTCTTCTCATCTGGGATATGAAAAGTCAGTCGACCTGTTAAGGTCTTGAATCTCTAATCGAATTCCCAAACGGGTCCGGCCACCTTTTGCTTGATCTCTTTCAGTTTTGTAATACATTGTGACTCTGTCTTGGGTTTCTTGAACTCTGCAATCAATGCATTCTTGATCTCATTCAATGGCTTAGGCTGTGCAAGTCATGGAAAAGCTTCATGTACCATTTTAGTGCACGATCCCTTAGAGTTGTACTAAATTGATTTCTTTTAACAACTTCATCGATGACATTCTTAATATTCCATACAACCTCACATAGGAACCAATTTCGGTCAGGATCTTTGAAACCATCTCCCCTAAAGATAGGGAGACTCATCTCATCTGCCATATATCTTCCTAGGGTTCCTGAATGAGTATGTGGTGGACTACTAGTGACAGTTCTCTGAGGACTCTGGTGACTCTGACTCTTCTGATTGCTTAGTGCTGTTGAAACAATAGGAGGATTATTATTACTTACTTCAACAGTCTGCTCAGTTCCTGAAGTTTCTGGCTCATCCCGACGAGGTTCTTCATCTTCCCCTTCCTCTTCCTTAGTGGGTTCTGAATGTTCTTCGTTCATCAGATCTACCTCTTCTCCACTATAGAAACCCTCATCCTTGTAGTTTTGCTTGAACAGGTTCACGAGATGAAATCCTATGAATACTCTCCCACTTCATGTATGTCCAGCCTCTGCATCACTGTTTCTGTCTGAATTCTTGAATATTAGCCTTTTCAAATCCAATCGATCTACTGTATCTTCAAGATGTTCTTCTCATGCAATAACATCTTGATTCTCAACTTCAGAAAATGTAAAAAATTTCCTCTGGGTTCTTTGAAGAAATATCTCTCAGCTTGGATGTATGACTCTACTATGTCAACAACAAACTCGGTGATGTAAGCTCCAATGGTCCTATCAAACCAGTGATTTACTTCTCTTGACACATCGTTATCAACCCTCTTGACCTTCTTGATAAATGCCGATGTCCAAACTACAGGAGGTCTAGATTTGATCTCAAAATAGGTATCTGCTAACATGGCTAGGCACTCATAAAGCTCTTGATATATTCCTCCAAAGAATATCTCGTGTATGTCTGTAAAAATATATCTTCCTAACCAATCCTCTGTACTAAGATTAGGGTTCTTATTCTGGGCTTCAACGAAGTCCTTTTCTTGATCCTCTATCCACTCTTGAATCTTTGTCTTTGATGGAAACCACCTTGACATTCCCTCAAGAATATTCTCATCATGACAATGGAACCATTTGTTGGCACAAGGGCAGACCCAGGGTTTAGCTCCAAGAGCGCACCAAGAAGCCCTAACTACTGGCCCTTTCGGCTACACATGCGAAGCATATGCAGTCTCACCCAAAGAAGCTATGGGGGGGTTGCAGGACAAAGATGTCTACAACCAGGGGGAATATCAAGTGGATCTAGAAACTAGAATGATACAACATGTATATATCACTTATCAACTTAGATCTACCTCACACAACTATATATTTGATTTAACACAACAATACAATAACAAAACATCAATGAAAAAGAACAAAGCATCAATCACACACACGACACAAGATATACGTGGTTCACCCTCTCTCTAGGGCTACGCCCACATAACTATGCTTTATAATGTATTAAGATATAGCATACAGTTCTTGTCTACACTCTTAGCTAACAGATCTTCTTTATTCTTCTCTCTGTCTCTCCCCTTCCTTCACACCTAGCTATAGGAATTTACCTTTGCACCCAGCTGAAGATCTTACAATACCAGAAGGCTCTCACTCTAACACTTCTCTCTCTCTCAATATTACTCACTTAATCACACAATCATAATACCAAAAATAACAACAACCAACAACCCAGCCTAGGTCCTCTTGACCTTTATTTATACATTACAATAGCTCATTGACATCCTTAGGTGAAAACCTAGGTGTCAAAACCCTAGACACCAAAACCCTAGGTGTCTAAAACCCTAGGTCAACTTTGACCCACATTTTCAGGGATTCTCCAGCCTGTATTTCCTTCCTTCTCACGTGGTGCTCCAAAGCATCCAACGGTGGCTTTTTCCACTTGTTGAGTTGTCCACGATCTTTCTTCCTTGCTGATCTGTCGTCCTTGATCTCCTCGTCCAATGACTTTCTTCCTTTTACTTCGCTTCGTATTTTCTTCTCTTTTGCTTACTTCGACCCAGTAACAGTCACTGTGTCTTCCACAAAGTTCATATTTCACCTTCTCTTCCTTAATCTTCACTTGCTTCCTTAACTAAGGGCCAAAAAGAGCTTCACTTGCTTTCTCTTCCTCTATCACAACTCTACTGGCTGCAATAACTACTACCATTCCTTTTGTTGTTACTTGCAAACAAAATATGTTTTTATCAGTTTAATCATAATACATTAAACCAATACATGTAAGGTATGTTTGGAGATCTTGTTTCTTCAACATCTTCTCCCAATTCTGATTCTTGGTTGGGATGGTCTCAAATATGAAATAATACAATTAAGGAAATCCTATTCTTTTTTTTTTTTCTGTCTGCAAAATTATATTCAGGATCTCTTCTACTAAATTTATCTCTTGCTCTATATGCCTTACAGAATTCCAAAGAGCATTAACTTGATTTGATACCAATTGATAGTGACTCACCAAGTTAGTTACCCATAGGTTCAAAGTTATAAGTAAACTCTACCACAACTTCAAGATCGAGCTGATCTCAAATTCTTTTGATGTACAGAATTTACATAAGGCTTTCTTGCCTTCTCTTAGCATGATTTACATTTAATTGGACTCTATTTTGGCCTTTTGTTAACACTTGGCCTCTTACACAACCACTCTACCTCTTCCTCACTCTATCTCTACATACACTTCCTCCAATGCTTGAAGGATTACACAATATACAACACAAGGCTGAGATTTGAGTTCATTTCAGATCCTACTTAGAATCCACAAAATTTACAAGGATCTCCCAGATACACAATATCCTCAAGAGATCACTCTATGATCTCTTCTAGACCTCACAACTCTTGAGATTTGCTATCATAGGAATATTCCCTTACATTTAACCAAAATCAATTAAACAAACCCTATCCTATGCATTCCTTCTATAGTTTCAATAAAACATAGGAAATTACAAAAATAAAAAGTTAGGGAACTAACTCCCTTGGTAAGTTCATAGACCCCCTAGGTCTATTCAACAAGGTGGATTTTGGAGGCAAAAATGCTCCTGCATCAAGATACCATGACAATTGTTTATAAACAAAACCATAATAATTGGTAAGCGTATACCTTATTTGTATCAATCCTATCCATCCCCACCATAATATTCTACTTCAAGCTTGTCCCCAATACTTCCCTTGCTCTCTTCTCTCTTGGTGGTGCACCCTCCATATCCATACTGCATTTTGTATCTTCCATTAGACCCTTCGGTGCACTACCAAATTTGTAACCCATTTGCATTGTAAGCTACTTCAGTACCACCCTATAATGTGAAGTTGGTGACTGGATAAAACACCCTTTTGAGTATCTATTGCAGTGGACAACTTGATACAACAAGGCAAAGTGTGCTTGAAGTAATAAGAATCACCTCAATGTTGTAAAAATTGGCTCGAGGACCTATGAATACATGTAAAGTTAGTTATTATCCACTTATGTAAGAGACCTATGGAATGGTCCCCAAGGGGAACACAATATATAAGGTTTTAACAACTAGCTTGAGGACCTACGAATACATGTAAAGTTAGTTATGATCCACTCATGTAAGCGACCTATGGGTCATGGTGGTCATCATGGGGAACATAATATATAAAATTGTAAGTAGAGGGATAACAAAGGAGAGGCTTGTTATAGATTCCTTAGGAGGAATCTTCAAAGAGAAGAAAGTTATAGAATCTATATTATTGTTTTCCCAATTTTGTAATGGAGATTGTATTTATGATGTATATGATATAAAGGTCCTTCTATATTTACGAGGAATTAATGGAAGATCAATAATATTTTTGACTCATACTTGTCTTATATGTGATGCTTGTTTTGATCTTTAGTGATTATCTGCAATCTTTAAGTGATCTTTAATTCATGTTTTTAATAATGTCTAAATATACCTACAAGAAATATTTATATTTTAGGTTTTTTTTATGAGACAAAATCACTGTATTGATATCTCTAGTGGAAATGAAATACACATTGATGAGATCCCTTCTACTTTTAATGTTAGCAACCATTTCCTTTATATATTTCCTCTATCAGATAAGACTATAGCCTATTCTTATTACTTTGACTCTTACAATCATTCTTATACAGGTCACTCTTTAAACAAATAATTCCACAACTTCATATTGATGTTGAGATAAAACCATGAGACAAACTCTCTCTAACTTTACATAAACAAAAATTAAAACAAGACCAAAAATCCAGTCATTAAAAAATATGTAAGAGTATCAAATCTGTAGGAGTATGGTCCTTAATCTCATGAACAAGCAAACAAACTTCCTCCAAAATGAGTGCTTCCTTTAATAACTGATAAGCTTTGCGGTTGACTTCTCGATAGACATGAGCAAACGACACCTCTTCAAAAACTATTTTATTTTCCATAATCCTATTGAAAATAGGCCCCAACTCCAAGTTAGAAATTTTAATTTTACCATTTTCCCAGTCCATCAAAAGTTTGTAGTCATCAAAGACCTGTAGCCTCTTAACCTACATGTCCACTGAAACATTAATTAATATCCACAGGGCATAGCTTTCCACTCTATTGTTTGTGCCCAAACCCGCCTAATGTTGTATTATACCTTATATTTGAGTTGTGCAAGTTATTGGGGATGTGGTTTATCATAATAGACCTGTTCATGTTATTTATTTTTCATTTGCAAGTTTAAAATGGTGTTTATGCAAAAGAGGAAAAGTTTTCCTTATAATTTGCAAGGTCTAAACTGTACTAAGTGAGAAATGAAAATGCATGCCCAAGCTACCCTGTAGCTCCAAAATTTGTTTTATAAGTTTTAAGATGGAGTTACATAAATGGTAAATTTACCTATAAATCTAAAGTTCAATTGAATGATAGGAGAGGTTGATTTCATGCACCTAGAATTGGGATTTCATGTAAATTTGAAGGGAACACTACCTCAGCCTCAAATGCATGCCCCACTCTCAAATTTGAGCCAAATTTAGTTTTTCATATTGCATAAGCTATAGTTTGTACCTGTCTATAAACTTATATTGGCATTTTTAGACATAAACCTACCTAGTGTGCATAAAATCTAAGAATTGCATTGTAAAACCAAAGGGCCAAATTGTTAAAGTTGGGTATATTAAACTGCATGCCCAAATTTGGCTAATGATCAATAATTTAGGATTTAAGTTGTAAATTGATCATTCCAATATGTATAACTTGTTTTTACAATTAATAGTGATTTTACACTCCAAAAAGGATGATTTCTGTGCACAAATATTGATGGCATTTTGATGAATTAGAGGATGGTGGGTTAGGAGAGAAACCAAGGTCAGTTTTGCATTAAGAGTCATAAAAGACTCTTTTGTGAAAAAATAGGTAAGAGATGCATAGTAAAACCCTTAAAATGAAAAAAATGTTTGTAAAAAGGAACTCAATGTTGTATTTGTTGGCACAGGGGTAGACCCAAGGTTCAACGCTTCAACAACGCACCAAAAAAACCCTAACTACCGGTCCTTTCGACAACACCTGCAAGGCAGGTGAAGTCTCACCCGAGGTAGAGGTAGGGGGGGTTACAAGACACAGGTGTCTGTAACCAAGCTGGGACATAGATATATGATTATAACACTTCTATAGAGTACTTAGGAACAACATGCATTAACCCATTAGTCTTATTCACATCGCAGATCAAACCCTAAGTACATATTGATGCAGTAACAATGACAGTATACACATCACACTCAACACAATAAGTTAGATCCAACACATTCAACATAAAAAAATCACTAAGCATTCATAGATCTATCTAACATACATAATGAAAAAATCACTAAGAAGATAAATGGAAAACATAGCATAGCACAAGGAAAACCATCAACACAAGATATATGTGGTTCACCCCAGTGTGGGGCTATGTGCACCAACTTCTTCTTCTTGTTTATTAGTCTTCAAGCTCTTACATTCACCTGCTCCTGTGCACCAAGCCACAGAGCCAAAATTCATAGAGGAAAGGATATCTATGCATTGAGAACCAAATCCTCCTTCCCAAAATTAGGTCAAGGCAAAGAGCAAACTCCACTAACAATCACAGAGCCTTACAAATATAATCTATTGCACAAAGAAACTCAGAACTACTTGCACTTAGCCTTTCAAACTATTGACTCCAAAAATGCCTTACTACATTACATTCTTACTTATTTATACTTTTACACTTCCTTACAAAAGGGCCTAATCATGGGTAAAACCATAGGCCGACATCCCATAACCCATTACAAAACCCTAATGAACCCCTTGCTGGGTCCACAAAGCAAGTGAGATCTCGTGATCTCAGCTCCACCTAGGTGCTCCATCTTTGACCAACCTGTCAAAGTCCAAAAAGTGGTCAAACCTGGGCAATGTTTCCTCAAAACTTGGTCGAGGGATAATAGGCCCCCAACACTCACCTGTGACTTGTCCCAAGTCACTCATATTTGGGCAATGCTGCTTCGAAGGCCTCGAGATTCACTCGAGCTACCTCGACTTGCTCCTTCGCCTAAGCCTCCTACTCAACAAGCTCTTGGATCATCTACTCTGTAACAGTCCCTTCCAGGCATTGTTCCACTGTTGCAACCACTTGGTTCAGCTGTGAGCCTTGTCCTTAAATCTCTTCAAACACTTTGTAGGCTTCATCCTGCACTGGTTTTAGTTTCTGTGTGACTTCCATTACTCTGCCCTAGATGGCAGTAATTTGTTGCTAGACTACGCAATGTTCTTGTGATCTTTTCATTCTCTCTACCGTAGTGAGTATCTTCATCTGTGCCTGCATGGTGGATGCCTGCTGCTACGCCTCCTGTAGCCGTGCTTCTAGTTTCCTTAGCTCTGGATCTTCTACGAGGTGTTCATAGGTATGCACACTTCTGTCACTCAACTATTTTCATTCTGAGGAGAGGGCTCTGATCCTTCCTACTGCGCTCTTAGTGACTTCCTCCCTCTGATCGTGCACCTCCTATGGAGTGCTTGGAACTGCTTGGACTTCCAGCTCTATTATCCTCACTTGAAGTTATTGGATGGCCTCAATGAGCTTCACCACTTGAACCTTGACTGACTCATGTTTCTCCTGTGCCAAGCCTGACACAGAGAGAAGTGATTTATTCACCGCTTCTTTGACCGTAGTCTACTCTGTGAGCAACTGATCCTTTTCTCTCTGTATCTGTTGGAGCCGGAAGTCACTCCTGGATTGCTAGCAAGAGAAGAGCCCGACGCCCATCAGTTTAATGTCATGATTTGTTTGAAAGGGGTGATCAAATGGAGGAAACTCAGAACAGTATCGTGTCAGTTCAGAAACTAGGCCGGGCATGCACGAACGAGTGAGGTCTTGATAAACTTCAAACAATGAGTTGCAAATAAAGGGTGAGTAGGTGGAAGACTTGCATGAGAAGGGTGCAAAGGTCTATCATAAACATCAGGTTCATCACAGTCTGGAGAAGAATGCATTCAAACGCAAAATCCTTTTACATTCAAACACAAAAACCAGAGAATACAATAATGTCACAACAAATCCTTTATCATAACAAGATTGCAATAATCCACGTGAATCCTTCGACTATGGACTCTATGATATGAGACAAAACACAGATGAGAAAGAGAAATTATTTGTCACAAACCAAGAAGTCTCAAACACAGATACATAACTCAGAAGCTAGAATGTTCACTGAAACTTTACAGTCGGGAGCTTAGCTCTACCATCGATAGATACAAAAATGGCAAAAATGCCTACATATACTCAAAATAACAATAGCAGCAGAACCAAGATAATGCATTGAAGTCTTCATGTCTGCATGGCTTCTGACACTCTGCAGCCGCAATCTTTGAATAACCATGCAAATTATGGCAGACGCGATCGATCTTCTGACAGTTTTATCGGCAAATCGACGTGCCTTTAATTCATTGCAGGACGTCCCCATTATGGTGGAGACGATGTCTAACTACCACCAACCGCTTCAATAACTTCTTGGCCAACTCAGCACCTGGGGATATGGAGGACTTCTTGCGCTGCCACTTGGAATAACTGAATGGCTTGAGGGATAAGCATGGAGGCCTTAAGCGAATGATGGGGCACGTGATAGGGGTGATGGCATCAGATTATGAGGGCGTGGAAGAAGTGGCGAGGTATGGGAAGGGTGACAGAGGATGATTCATGACGGAAAACATCAAGAGGAAGGGAGGAAGATGGAAGATAATGAACTTATCTCTGGGTGAGAGGCTGACGCGGAAAGGAGTGGGACATGTGGCAAGCAATGAGTGGATGGTGAGAAGAAGGGAGGGCCACGCGGACCAAATATGGGAGGTGAGTTGATGACACATGTCGGCAAGGGAAAGGTGGAAAGAAAAGTGACATGACGGGAGGATGGCCCACGTAGGTTAAAGGCAGGGAAGCTGAGAGGAATGAGGTTGTTCATGAGCCGTCGATTCGGGCGCGTCAATCTAGGCCGTCGGGAAGCTGCATCTACGATTCCGGACCCCCCCCCCTCCGTTTAAA
>JZKD02S0181820.1:124903-156990 GCA_000966675.3 Picea glauca | reverse complement strand
TGTGGTTGCTGGGTAGCTGAATGATCCGGTGATCAACTATTTTATTCACAAATTCCCCAGGGTGATGGTCATCTTCCTCTTCAAGATTCTCATCTATGTGCATTGTGGAAAAGTCGTCAATGGACTAGAGGAATTTTTCAATCTCCTGATCATCCTCAAACACCTTCCAATATTTGACATTGTCTGGTATAGAAGGTCTGTATCTTATTTCAACATCAGACCTGGCAGTGGGCTGTGTGAGAATTTCGAGCACACTAGCTGTAAAGGCTAGAAAATCGGCTGAGGTATTTTCCTCCCTTGGAATGTAGGAAATATTAAAAGCCAGGAAGGAGTTACCAACTAGGTCCCATACCTCATTCCTGTAACTCCTGAGATGAGGATGCTTAGTCTGATAAACATTTTTGACTTGCTGGACAATCAGTTCTGCATCTCCAAACACCGCCATCTCTTTAATTTCCATTTCTTTGGCAGCTCTTAATCCCAGAACCAGAGCTTCATATTTTGCCACATTGTTGGTGACTTCAAATTCTAGCCTGTATGAAAGAGATATGGTCTCTTGACAGGGTGATACGAATATCACTCTGGCACCCGCACCCATACTGGAGGAAGCTCCATCAAAGAACATTTTCCAAACAGAGGTGGTTGGAAGGGAGGTCTCCTGACTAATAATGGGCTGCCTTCTGATCTGTAAAGGGGCCTCAGGGGTGTTGGTGAGCTGTAGTAAACTGGAGCCTAAGTCAGTGTCCAAAGCATAGATGGGATGATTGGTAGGGTTGGATTCATCACTGACAATGTAGGCTAGCTGGGCTTCTCTGTATAATCTCCTATGTCCCCCCCCAAAGACTGGAATAGTGGCATATGTGAGGTCCATCTGCAAGGTTCCCCCCAGTCTCTTTATCCAGGATCTTGACAACAGCATGCCAAACTTAGGGGGAACATCAGCTACCACAATATCCATGACCATGCTCTTCATGGGTAGCTGAAACAGGGAAACTACTAGGTCTTTGATGACTCCCAAACGCTGCACCCTCTTGGAGTCAAAAGAATAGAGGTCATGATAGGCTCGGGTGACTTCTAGTCCTAATTGTTCCATGACGGCTTTGGGCATGAGGTTGTGGGAGGCCCCTGAATCCATCAAACAATTGTGTAGTACTTTGTCATGTATGTTCAGGGATGTGTAGAAGGGAGGGGATGAATCATCTTTGTCTTCTACCATGGGACCTAGGACAACTGCAGGCCTTTCATCTTGGAGGTTTATGGAGTTTGTGAGAGGATACGAGGCTTCGGATTTCAACAGCTCAGAGAAACATTTTTTGAATTCCCCATGTTTGATTAGCTCGGTGAGGGGCACAAGAATTCTGATCTTTTGAATCTCATGTTCGAAATTGAAAGAAGACATAGGCTTTGGAATTTCTCTAATTTCAGGAACATGATCTTGGACAGTGGGAGAGAGGGGTTGGGCCTTCTTACCTTTGTAAGCATCTGCTATCTCATTAGCAGGCCTCTCTGCTCTACTGGATGACTCAGGAACATCAGGTGCAGCCGCCCTTTTGTCGGACCTCAGGTTGTACTTGCCTCAACCACCAACAACTTTGTCTCCTTTACTCAATTCATTCAGCTGACTATCCATGAGAGACTCTTCATATGCCGATTGGGTCAGATGGGGGAAAGGGGGAGTGACCTCTACACTATGAATTTTTGGCTCAGGCTCATCTGCTTCCTCTTTTTCTTCATCATCCAAAAAATTGTTCTGGAAGGGATCTTGAATTCTTTGGTCATCTCTGTCTCTTTCTTTTTCTCTGTGCATAGTTGGAGGAGTGAAATTATTTGGCCTTCTGAAACCTCCTTTATTTTCGGTGTTCTGAGGGCCCTTGTACATTTGCTTTCTCTCCACCTTCAATCTCTCCACCTCTTCTTTAAGGAGGTTCATAGCTTGGGTCAGCTCGTTTACTTGAGAGTGGGGCAATAATGGGCCAAAAGTTGAGGCTTCCAACTTTTCCTTTCTTCTATCTGCGTCGGCCTGGTTCCTCAGTCTGTCAGCTGCCAATATGTTGGATTCCAATTCTATAGCTGCATCTTGCATCTGATCTAAAGAGGTGGCTCTTCTTTCTCTTAACATGAGACAGAAATCAGGGTCAAATGCGCTAGCATAGGAAATTTGAGCAGAGGCTTCTGAGGGTTTAATCTCTGCAGGAATCTTGTTGTACATCTTATTAAACATTTTGGAGAAGTCTGAGATAGACTCTCCTTCCATCTTCCTTAGGGACCCAAACTCTATCATGTAATACATATAATCTTTTCTGTCTCCCCACTGCCTCAGGAAAACGTTATCCAAGGCTTCAATGCCAGCAATAGACCTAGGGGTCAAGCCTCAGAACCATTTCCTTACTTCCCTGTCAAGGCTCTAAACAAAGACTCTCATCCAGACATCTTCTCTCTCGATATTCAAGTTGTCTGCATAACTGTAAAAAGCAGCCAAGTGCTCCTCAACAGTTATGTCTCCCTCCCCACTGAACTTGGGCATGTATTTCAAATAGTCTCCAGCAGGGAGAGGGTTCAGAGGCTGGGGTAGAATCAAAGGAGCATATCTGGCAGCAACTATAGCATCCATTCTGTTTGGAGGGGGGTTAACACTAGCCATAGGGATATTAGGTAAAGTGGAACTCGGAGGAGAAGGAGTATGAACAGGAGATGTGGGTGCAGAGGTTCTTGGAGGAGACAACGGGGAAAAAAAAGAGAAATCCAAGGGACCTGAGTGTGCAGAAGCTTCTCTCTGTGCAACAGTAACAACAAAAGGAGGGGTGGTGAAACCTTCAGAAGCTCGAGGTCTGTGATGAGGCAAGACCTTCAGGGAGGGGGGAGTGACAAGGCTTTCTCTCTCTGATACCAAACCAGGAGGAGAAAACTCAGCAAGAACACTCCCGAAGTTCAGAAAACGGGAAACTTCAGAGGAAGGACGACTAGGAAGCTGAGAATATGAAAATGGAGTTCTCATAGAAGGGGAGGGCGTATTACCTATTTCGGCAGTGAAAACTTCTTTTGCAGCTCTCTTTCCCTTTCTACGTACTGCTTTCGCGTCAGCTTCCGGTGTAGCTAGAGGCAAGTATGGATTAGACCTCGTGTGTATGCCTCTCGAAGCCACAGTTGATAGTGTAGGTTCTCCTCAGCAGATTCGTCACAATGGGGTCACCAGGTGCACAGTAGTAATCTTCAAGTTCTGATATCTGATGCACCTTCAGAATCAGTTGATCTTTGTCATTCAATCCCGGGGAAAATATTCAACTTCGTCCCCAGCAACGGCGCCAGAAATGTTGGAGCCGGAAGTCACTCCTGGATTGCTAGCAGGAGCAGAGCCCGACGCCCATCAGTTTAATGTCACGATTTGTTTGAAAGGGGTGATCAAATGGAGGAAACTTAGAACATTATCGTGTCAATTCAGAAACTAGGCTGGGCATGCACGAACGAGTGAGGTCTTGATAAACTTCAAACAA
This sequence comes from Picea glauca, assembly GCA_000966675.3. NCBI lineage: Eukaryota > Viridiplantae > Streptophyta > Pinopsida > Pinales > Pinaceae > Picea > Picea glauca. Next base: position 153,499 of record JZKD02S0181820.1, on the reverse strand, counting down.
TGAGTTGCAAACAAAGGGTGAGTAGGTGGAAGACTTGCATGAGAAGGGTGCAAAGGTCTATCATAAACATCAGGTTCATCACAGACTGGAGAAGAATGCATTCAAACGCAAAATCCTTTTACATTCAAACACAAAAACCAGAGAATACAATAATGTCACAACAAATCCTTTATCATAACAAGATTGCAATAATCCACGCGAATCCTTTGACTATGGACTCTCTGATATGAGATGAAACATAGATGAGAAAGAGAAACTGTTTGTCACAAACCAAGAAGTCTCAAACATAGATACATAACCCAGAAGATAGAATGTTCACTGAAACTTTACAGTCGAGAGCTTAGCTCTACCATCGATAGATACAAAAATGGCAAAAATGCCTACATATACTCAAAATAACAACAACAACAGAACCAAGATACTGCATTGAAGTCTTCACATCTGCATGGCTTCTGACACTCTGCAGCCGCAATATTTGAATAACCGTGCAACTTATGGCAGACGCGATCGATCTTCTAACAATTTTATCGGTGAATCGACGTGCCTTTAATTCATTGCAAGACGTCCCCATTATGGTGGAGACGATGTCTAACTACCACCAACCGCTTCAATAACTGCTTGGCCAACTCAACACCTGGGGATATGGAGGACTTCTTGCGCTTCCACTTGGAATAACTGAATGGCTTGAGGGATAAGCATGGAGGCCTTAAGCGAATGATGGGGTGCGTGATAGGGGTGATGGCATCAGATTATGAGGGCGTGGAAGAAGTGGCGAGGTATGGGAAGGGTGACAGAGGATAATTCATGACAGAAAACATCAAGTGGAAGGGAGGAAGACGGAAGATAATGAACTTATCTTTGGGTGAGAGGTTGACATGGAAAGGAGTGGGACACGTGGCAAGAAATGAGTGGATGGTGAGAAGAAGGGAGGGCCACGTGGACCAAAGATGGGAGGTGAGTTGATGACACATGTCGACAAGGGAAAGGTGGAAAGAAAAGTGACGCGACAGGAGGATGGCCCACGCAGGTTAAAGGCAGGGCAGCTGAGAGGGATGAGGCTGTTCATGAGCCGTCGATTCTGGCACGTCGATCTAGGCCGTCGGGAAGCTGCATCTATGATTCCGGACCCCCGCCCCTCCGTTTAAAGGTAGAAAGGCAGGGGGGCTAAGGAATGGTCTTTATCGTCGTTGATTTGGGCGCACTAATCTGGACCGTCGAAGAGGTGTGCCCTGGATTCCAGACCCCCCCCCCCCGCTTAAAGGTAGAAAGGCGGGGGGGGGGTCTGGAATCTCACCCGCGTCGTTGATTCGGGCGCTACGATCTCCGTCGTCCAAACCTATCTTTCATTTAATCACGGGCGCGTTGCCACCCCGGGCTTAGGATAAATGGGTTTTTTACCCATCCTTTTGCATTTTAACCCCCCTACAAGAAATATCGCTAACAGTATCTTCACTTTGTCCTCCTTGAGCATCGCTGGAAACTCATCTTTCTCCTTCTCATAAGTGGTTACGTAGTACCATGCAACTTGTAGTTTCTCTAAGACTTCCTCTTTCTCTTGCTTCAAGGCTTATGTAGTCTTCTCCTTTTCTTCTTGGACTCGATGAAGTCAAGCCTATGATGCATCTGAAAGTCTTCATAATTGGGCGAGCTCATCCCCCAATTCTACAACCTGTGACGAAGAAGGCACAATAGGTACTGCACGGATCAACTGAATAGATTTTTGTATTTCATTCAATTCCTTCTTGACCCTTTCGTACAAATATTGTTGCTTCACTCCATATCTCTGCAAGAGATCTTCAGATGCATCCTCCATCGCTTTGTGAACGAAGCTGATGTTGTCCTCCATGAGCATGGCCTTTAGCTGGAGCTTACTGGTGCGGGTCTTCTTTCTTGCTGAAGGTTTATATGGAGAAAACTTCCTCTTCTTCGGTGTTTCTGTCTTGGTAGGGGGATCCTTCGATGGTTTAGCTTCAACTTCGCCCTGTTTTTCTCCTTCATCCCCTCCTCCTTCTCTATTTACTTTGTCTCCTTCTCCTAGCGATCTAGATCCATTTTCTTCTGAGGAAATGTCCTCCTCGTTAGTCTCTATATTCTGGACTTCCTCCTTTTTCTTCCTCTTCTTCACACTTGATTGTCCGACATGCTCAACTCGGGTGACCAAGGGGCTTCCTATGATATCAGCGTCGCAGAGTTCTACATCTTCGACCGATACAAGGAACTCCGTTGACCATTCCTTCATGATATGCTCCATGTCTTCATTAGTCATATTATAATAAGAATGTAACTCTTCCTTGATCTCATCCCTGCACGTAGTGATATAGATAAAATGTCGATCTACATGGAACTTGGCTAACGGTCTGTACTGGTGCAAGGTGCACGGTGTCATGCGTGGGAATGACTCTATGGAAACCTTTAGTTGTTGATAGTATGCATGGAACACTGCATTCGACTTCCATTGCTTTGACATGTCATTCGTATACCATAATGTAGAAAACTTAGCTACCAATGGCTCCGATGGTTCAATTTCTAGAAAGGTTTCTCCCTTAGGCATTTTCCAAGAGACAAATGTAATCAACACGAGTAGCCAGTTGAAGTGGAACTTGTATCCTTGATCCTGCGCTTCATGACAGTCTTTATCAAGCTCGTTGATGAGGTAACTCACCCAATTCATCTGCATTCCCTCCATGCATTTCCCTATGAGGTCCACCATGAACACAGTGACCTGTTTGGGGCGGTTATTTCTGATGAGTTTGCCAGCTATGAGTTGGAAAGCGAGGTGCATTGCACCATCCTAGATAGAGGCTACCTTGTAGCCTCTCTTTCCCTTTTCAAATTCACTGTATGCCTCCTTTATGCATTGTTCCAGGGAGTGGTCTGAGGCCTTCCCTGGGTAAAATTGTTGAGGGTCGGGTCCCTGCATGCTCAGTCTTGTGATTAGGTGGATCAGCTTCAGATCCACATTAATCCACCTATCGAGCCACATGTATCCACCTGTTGGCACAGGGGCAGACCCAGGGTTCAAAGCTATAACAACGCACCAACAAAACCCTAACTACCGGCCCTTTCGGCAACACTTGGGAAGCAGATGAAGTCTCACCTGAGGTAGAGGCAGGGGTGGTTGCAAGAATCGGGTGTCTGCAACCTTAGATAGGACACATATTTGTGATTCTAACACTTCATAAAGGACTTAGCACTTTTAGTTCTTCAATATGCAGTCAATATCCACTTCGCAGGTAAAAAAGAGCCTTGCAACATTCACAATGTATTCAAGCACTTAGCATCGGTAAAATACATAAGATCTAACAGATCAAGCACTAATCATATTCATGTGTATCGGATCTAACATCCTATACATCATTAGCACTAAGCATAAGCAGATCTATCCAATCATCTCATAGCACTCAGCAAAAGGAGACATAAACACATTAAGACAAGCACAAGGCAATACAACATAGTATTTACGTGGTTCACCCCCACCCTGGAGCTACATCCACCAACTCTTCTTCTTTATTATAATCTTCAATCGGTTACAAGCACAGAGCCATCAAAAACCCTACTATGCATAGGACATAAGATCTGTGCAACTCGCTAGATCCTTCTTCCTTGCGTTACAACACAAAGCCTTCTCCAACATATTACAATGACTTGCACTTAGCCCTGCAAGTCTCATATAGGCACAAAGCACTTACAGACCTTACTTGCACTTAGCATACATCACATAGATGCCGATCTATTACTTGTAGCTCTCCCTTTACATTGCCTAGATATCTATTTATACATACAAAATAGGCCTAAGCATGGGTAAAACCCATGCGCTGATATCCCAATCCCGTTACATATTCTTAAAAACCCAAAATGGACCCAAAAGTGGGCCGAGATCCCGTGATCTCCACTCCATATTGCGCTCCTCCTTCTACAGGCTGTCGAAGTCCCAAAATAGGTCACATGACCATGAATCTCCCAAAAGTTCGTCAAGGGCCAACAGGCCCCCAACACTCACCTGTGACTTGTCCTGAGTCACTCTGGTCTGATCAGTTCTACCTTGAATGCCTTGAGCTTGGATCGAGTTGCTTCAATCTACTGTAGTGATACGACCTCTTGCTCAGTGAACTCTTGGATCACTGTGTCATTTACTGGCCCTTCTAGGCATTGTTCTGTGGTGATGACAACCTATTCAAGCTCTGCTCCTTGGCTTTCAACTTCAGTGAACAGTTGGCATGCCTTATCTTACATTGGTTGAAGTCGTTGAGAGACTTCCATCACTTTACTTTGGATCATGTGGATTTATTGCTGGGTGGTGCGTTGCTCTTGAAACCTCTTCATTCTTTCAACTGGTGACAAGGCCTTCAACTGCGCCTATAATGTATATGCGTGTTTCTTTTCTTCTTGGAGCTACGAATCTAATGCCTATAACTCTAGATTCTCCATGAGGTTTTCATATGTCTGAGTGGTCTTGGAGCTCAGCTGCTTGCATTCCAAGGCAAGGGATTTTAATCTGCCAACTGTGTTGCAGGCAGTTGCCTCCCTTAGGTCTCTTATATATTGAGGGATCTTAGGCATAGTACAAAGTTCCAGATCTATGATGCATTGTTGGAGCCACTGAATTACTTCTTCAAGTTGTGCCACCTACTATGGAACTCATTCTTTAGTTTTCACTTCTATGATTATCATAGAGCAAAGTGCTCTGTTGACCTATTCCTTTACTTCTAGCTGCTCCGTGATCAACTGCTCTTTTCTTTGTTGTAGTTGTGCTTTTTCCTCATCCCACTTCACATGCAGGGCAAGAGTTTCCCGTTCTGTAGTACCACGTTGCTCTACAAGTGTGCTTTGTACTTGTGTCAAATCCTAGGTGGCTTGCACTATTTCTTCCTGAGCTCGTCGAAGGTGAGCTTCTAGTGAGTCGATGATTCGGTGGATTTGAGCTGGCTCATCTCCCATTTCTGGTGTTCCTACTAATAAAGGTACAGTGGAGACTGCACGGCTAGATTGAAGTGCCTTCTGCACCCCTTGGAGCTCATCCTCAATACAATTATACATCTCCTCCTACTTAGTCTCTTTCTGTTCGGGTGTATCCTGCATAGCTTCTGGACTATCTACATCAAACAACTCCGCAGGGTTGGTTGGGATAAGGAGGTCCAATGACCATTCCTTGGTGAATTCCTCTAATTCTTCCTCCGTAAGCTTGTAATATGACTGCAACTACTGCTTATGGCCATCTGCGCATGCTGTGATATAAATGAAGTGGTGGTCCACGCTGAACTTCATTAAGGGACGAAACTTGTGGAGGGTATTCAGGGTCATATGAGGCTTGGAATGGATGGATAGCTTCAACTGGTTGTAATAAGTGTGGAAGATGACATTTGACTGCCATTGCTTGTTCATATCTTTCGAGTACTATAGTGTACTAAACTTCATGGCTAGAGGTTCAAAGGGCTCGATGTCCGAGAAGGTCGCACCTTCCGGCATCTCCCATGCGACGAAAGCGATCAGGATAAGAAGCCAGCTGAAGTGGAACTCATATCCTTGATCCTGCACTTACCTATAGTTTAGTTCCAACTGGTTTACCAGGTACTTTTCCCAATTCATTTGTAGGCCCTTCGTGCACTTTCCTGCGAGATCGACTACAAATCCGGTCACTTGGGTGGGCCGGTTTTTGCAAGATAACTTTCCTACGATCAATTGACAAGCCAGGCACATTATGACACTCTGGATAGAGGCTACCTTGTAGCCTCGCATTCCCTTCTTGACATCGCCATAAGTATCTTTGATTCTCTGTGCTAATGCTCAGTCTGAGGTCTTTCCAGGGTAAAAATCTTGTGGGTCGGGGCCTTGCATGCTAAGCGTGATGATCCGATTGATCAACGTCAGATCCACTATTATGCGATGGTTCAACCACAAATAACCTCCATGGTAACTTGACATCAGTAATTTGACGCATGCGTTCACCTCCTGGTGTCATTTGAAGTGCGAAATATTCATAACGTTCAGTAGGGTCGACTGTGCGAGGTTCTGGGTCCATTACTGTGGGATAATATTTGAGTTCTTGCCTTTAGTCCTGGTCAGATACTTGTGCGGGGTGAGCATGCTATAAGCCTTCCTGTCGCCAAGGTTGAATTCTCTAAACTTCAATGCTGTGAGCTTATCTTGGTCGGCACGAACTACATGTATCCCTTTCAGGAGGTATGCTGTAACCAAGGTATATTCAAAATCTCTAGGCACATTGTCTCAGGTGATTGCGTCGCTTAGAGGTGGTAGATAGGTAGGTAGAATTCTCAAAATCATCTTGGCATTCGTGAGATCGTATCTGTGTTTAGTGCACTTTTCATCGACTGGCTGGGATGGTCTGACTTGAGCAGTGGACGGAGAGGCTGGCATTCCTCTCGTCGACGATGCTTGAACACATGTAGACACTCCTCTCTCCAACATGAATCTCTCAGTCATGAAATCAAGGAGAACTTCTGTTATGGATTCTTCAACTGCGGTGAGCTCGTCAGACATATGCGCTTGGGATAAATTATTAGGGTCACAATGATCTTAGATACTACACTAGGATGAACAAAAAGAGTGCAATTATCATTGCATACAAGTTCTAGTCTACGGGATTCAAATTCTCAGTTGGCAAAAGTGTTCTTTGTGCATGGCACAATGAGATAAATAGGCAATCTTGGAAACAATTTGCTTGTAACATGTATGAGCCTCGTTAATTCTTGTTCTGGCCATTATGGCACGGTCCAACAGTCTGGTGGTGAGCCACCAATGATTTCCAACTCGTTCGGAGTGGCAAATGAATGGATATATCGGCTTCCAACGGCTATATTGCTTTGCCATGGCGAAGTTCCCTATGTCGTTGTTCTGATATCCCGACGAAGCTCCAATTCAACAAAGTTTTCGCCTGTGAAGTTCCCTCTAGAACCTTTTGTAACTTTTCAATCTTATCCCTCTTCTTACTCAACTTTCTAGCCTTCTTTCCAGTGAGCTTTGTCTCGGTGGTCCTTTTTCCGTTCTGATTCTTATTCACTTCGCGTTGTTGAGATTCTTTCCTAGGATTCGGGTGTAACACCTCTTCTTTATCTAGGATAGAAACTCCAGTCCTTCGTGGGTATTCCAATGTTCTTATAGATTCGTCATCTGGGATTTTAGTGTTAGATAGCTTCAATCTGTTCTCCTGTTCTTCAATCAATTGTGCGATCTTTCTAGTCATGAAGTCTTTTAGATCTTGTTGCTTCAGCTCCAAAAATTCTTTTTCTTTCTTTCATTCGGCTTGATCTCTGTCAATCCAAGGTTTTCCAAGTAACATAGTAAATGGGGCGCTGTCCTCAATAAATTTGATAATATCAAAATATTCTTCTGTCGAAGTTCCATTGACATTCATAGATATCTGAGTGAGCTTTCCACATAGGTTTACCAGTTTCCCTCTGAATAAACCTATTCCTCCTAATGAAGGAATCATAACAGGCCTCCCTATAGCTTCCCAAGTTCTCTCTGTCATGATATTTACCTGAGTTTCCTCATCCATAATACAGTCAATGTCGAAGTCTCCTATTCTTACTTCGATGGATTCTTTTTCTTTAAATATCTCTGATAACCTAACATGTCGGTGGTCATTCAAGGTGTCCTTCATCTGTAGCAATAACTTCTCTAATTATTTCTGGCCATTTCTGGATCTGCCTTAGGGTTTTCTTGATTTAGATTCATTCCTTCAAGCTTAGCAATCATTCTAGGACAATTCAAGACTTTATGGTCTAGAGATTTACAACAAAGATGACTAGGTCTTCCACCAAGGCATTCCTTAGCTAGATGTCTCGGTTTTCTGCAATTGTAATAGAGGGTCAATCCTCTCTTTCTTTTAAATGATCCCCAACCTTTCCTGTACTGCGCACTAGGATCATGGTCGCTAGCCTGCAAAAAATTCTTTCTAGGATCTTGCATCCATTTATTAGTCCAAACATTCTTTCTATGCATAGGTATAACATATCTATCACTATTCTTATCAGATCTATTCGTATCAAACTTTCTTTCATCTAACAGTGCCCTAGTTTTCAAGCTAGGACAAAATCTATCAACCATACCTAGATTCATACTCTAGAAACAAAAATTTCCACTTATCTTACTTCTACAAAGCTTCCAGATCTAAAAACTTTTAACTATTCTTACCTTTATCAGAGCACAGAGCTTACATAACTTACCTCTTTTCTGCAGATCTGACCTCTTTTCTTCAGAAACTTCCACTTTTACCTTTTTTAGAGAACAAAGCATTCAGATCTCGCTTCTTTTCTTCAGATATGACCTTCCTTTCTTGGCACAAAGATTCTTCTCCCTTAGTTCCCAGCAATAACAGTTTCAGTCCAGTCAACGAAACCATTTGTTAGCATAGGGGCAGACTCAGGGTTCAATTCTATAACAACACACCAACAAAACCCTAACTACTGGACCTTTCAACAACACTTGTGAAGTAGATGAAGTCTCACCTGAGGTAAAGGTAGGGGTGGTTGCAAGACTCAGGTGTCTACAACCTTAGCTGGGACACAGATCTATGATTCTAACACTTCATAAAGCACTTAGCACTGTTAGTTCTTCAATATGCAGTCAATATCCACTTCGTAGGTGAAACAAAGCCTCACAACATTCACAATGTATTCAAGCACTTAGCATTGGTAAAATACATCAGATCTAATAAATCAAGAACTAAGCATATTGATGTGTATCAAATATAACTTCCTATTCATCATTAGCACTAAGCATAAGCAGATCTATCCAATCATCTCATAGCACTCAGCAAAAGGAGACATAAACACATTAAGACAAGCACAAAGCAATACAACACAGTATTTACATGGTTCACCCCCACCCTGGGGTTACATCCACCAACTCTTCTTCTTTATTAGCATCTTCAATCGGTTACAAGCACAGATCCATCAAAAAACCTATTGTGCATAGAACATAATATTTGCGCAGCTCGCTAGATCCTTCTTCCTTGCGTTACAACACAAATCCTTCTCCAACTTCTTACAATGACTTGCACTTAGCCCTACAAGTCTCATATAGGCACAAAGCACTTACAGACCTTACTTGCACTTAGCATACATCACATAGATGTCGATATATTACATGTAGATCTCCCTTTACATTGCCTAGATATCTATTTATACATACAAAATAGGCCTAAGCATGGGCAAAACCCATGGGCCGATATCCCAATCCCATTACATATTCCCAAAAACCCAAAATGGACCAAAAGTGGGCCGAGATCCCGTGATATCCACTATGTCTTGCACTCCTCCTTCAATAGGTTGTCGAAGTCCCAAAGTAGGTCACATGACCATGAATCTCCAAAAACTTGGTCAAGAGCCAAGACCACCATCATAGCACGACAAGAGGAGTTTAACGCAAGCGTTAACCTCCTGATGTTGACCAAAATGAGGAATCTTCATTACATTGAGTATATTGGACTGTGCTAGCTCCTTTATCCACGACTGGGCAATGATGCGAGGCTTCTGAAATCATAGCTCGACACACAATCAGTTCTCTATTAGCTTAGATAATTACGGGTGGCAAAAAGTGGTCCCGACGCAATGATCGACGGGTTAAATAAGCGAGCATCGTAACAAATTCCTCCAATGGGTAGGAATGCTTCCATCAATGCAAATATTTCCATTATGGCACAGTCTCAACATCCAACGATAGTCTATCCGCCAATAAATGCATTTCCTATCCGTTATGGAGTGTCGTTCTAATAGTCAAGGCACCTCCAATGGTCATATAGCTTCACTGATGTGAAGTCCCATTCTGCACGGTCCTGGTATTCCAACGAGGTTCAATTTCTACAAACCTGCTTCCTACGATGTCTTCCATTTGTTCCCTATAACTTCCTGTAGCTTTTCTAACCTTGCTTTCTTCTTATTGAGCTTCCTTGCCTTCTTTCTTGTAATCTATGTTTCTCTAATAGTCTTTGGAATCCTCTTTCCATTCCGATTCTTATCTTCTCCTAATGAAGTGACTTCACACTGTTGATGTGTCCTTACAGGCACTGAGGTTAATATCCCTTCTCTTACTACTTCCTGTGTGGATATACTTCTTTCTTGCATGGATAGGTTCTGCAAACCTTCCTGCATTCTTTCAACCTTGATATCTAATTCTCTTTCCTTCTGTTGCTTCGACTTATCCTCTCATTCTTCTACTAGTCGCTCTATTTTTCTAGCTATGAAATCTCTTAGTTCTTTCTTTTTCTTTTCTATAGCTTCCTCCTCTGCTTTCCTTCTGATCTGATCCTTCTCAATCCAATTCTTCCCTAATAAAAGTGGGAAACAGGCGTTGTTCTCAAAAAACTTGATGACTTCAAATTCCTCTTCAGTCGATGTTCCATGAATAATAATAGGTACATTAGTAACTCTTCCACATAGGGTTATCATATTTCCCCCGAAAAAACCTATCCTTCCCAATGAAGGTATCATATTAGGCTTTCCCAAAATTTCCCAAGTGCTTTCTGTCATAATATTCACTTGTGTATCTTCATCGAAGACACAGTCTATGTCGAAGTCTCTGATTCTTGTACTTATGCACTGTTTTACTTTCAAGATCTCTAGTAAACTGACATGTTTATGAACATCCATCATTTCTTTCAACCATGATAACATAGCATGAGATTTATCATATTCCTTTTCTTTATGATTCTCTAAAATGCTCTTATTCTTTTGACTTTTTTCATAGTTTTCTTGTCTCATGTTCATCTTTTCCACTTTAGCAATCATCTTTGGACAATCCTCAACCTCATGACCAACAACTTTACAACAAAGACAAATAGGTCCTGTACTAGGGCAAGATGTCCTAGTCTTTTGCAGTTATAACATAATGTCAATCCTCTCTTTCTTTTAAATGTTCCCCAACCCTTTTTGTATTGTGTACTAGGATCACAGTGTTGGACCTGCAATCAGCAAAAATTCTTTCTAAGTTCCTGCATCCACTTATTAGTCCAAAAATTCTTTCTATGCATAGGAATATAATATCTTTCTTATTTATTATTAGCTTTAATTAGATCGATTCTTTCTTCCAATTGCTCCCTAGCTTTTAGACTAGGACAAAATCTATTAAACATACTTAAATTCATGTTTTCGAAACAAAACTTTTCACTTATCTTACTCTTATCAGAGCACAAAGCTTTAATATCTTACCTCTTTTCTTCATATCAGATTTCTTTCTTAGCACAAATCTTCACAAGTCGAGTAGAATACTGTGCACTACAATAGAAGATCTACGCACAAAGCTTCTCTTTTCTCAGTTCCCAACAATCATAGTTTTAGGTCCTGGAAACGAAACCATTTTTTGGCATAGGGGTAGACCTAGGGTTCAATGCTTCAACATCGCACCAAACAAACCCTAACTATAAAACCTTTTGACAACACCTGTGAGGTAGGAAAAGTCTCACTCGAGGTAGAGGCAGGGGGGTTACAGGACACAAGTGTATGTAACCAAGATGGGACAGAGATATGTGATAATAACACTTCTACAGAGTACTTAGGAACAACATGCATTAACCCATAAGTCTTATTCACATCGCATATCAAACCCTAAGTATAGATCGACGCAGTAACAATGACAATATACACATCACACTCAGCATCATAAGTTAGATCCAACACATTCAACATAAATAAAGCCCTAAGCATTCAAAGATCTATCTAACATACATAATGACAAAAGCACTAGGCATATAATTGGAAAACATAGAACAACACAAAGAAAACCATCAACACAAGATATACATGGTTCACCCCAGTATGGGGCTATGTCCACCAACTTCTTCTTCTTCTTTATTAGTCTTCAAGCTCTTACATTCACCTGCTCTTGTGCACCAAGCCACAGATCCAAACTTCACAGAGGACATGAGATCTGCACACTGAGCACCAGAACCTCCTTCCCAAAATTAGGTCAAGGCATAGAGCCAGCTCCTCTAACAATCACATAGCCTTACATATATAATCAGTTTCACAAAGAAACTCAGAACTACTTGCACTTAGCCTTTCAAACTATTGAGTCCAACAACACCTTACTACATTACATTCTTACTTATTTATACTTTTACACTTCCTTATAAAAAGGCCTAATCATGGGTAAACCCATGGGTCGACATCCCTTAACCCATTACAAAAACCCTAATGAACCCCTTTCTGGTTCCACAAAACAAGTGAGATCCCACAATCGCAGCTTCGACTGAGTGCTCCATCTTCGACTAGCCTGTCAAAGTCCAAAAAGTGGTCAAACTTGGCCAATGTTTCCTCAAAACTTGGTCGAGGGCCAACAATATTATACCTTAGATTTGAGTTGTGCAAGTTACCGGGGATGTGGTTTATCATAGTAGACCTGTTCATGTTGTTTATTTTGCAATTTCAAGTTTAAAAAGGGTGGTTGTGCAACAGAGGCAAAATTTGCCTTGTAATTTGCAAGGTATAAACTGTACTAATTGACTAAATGAAAATCCATGTTCAAGCTTCCCTATAGCTCCAAAATTTGTTTTATAAGTTTTAATATGGAGTTACGTAAATGTTAAATTTACCTATTCATCTAAAGTTCAATTGAAGAACAAAATATGTTGCTTTCATGCACCTAGAATTGGGATTTCATGTAATTTGAAGGGAAAGCTGCCTCAGCCTCAAATGCACGCCCTAGTCTCAATTTTGAGCCAAATTTAGTGGTTCATCTTGCATAAGTTGTAGTTTGTAATTTTACACATGTCTATAAACTTGTATTGGCATTTTCAGACATAAACCTACCCGACGTGCATACAAAATAAAAATTGCATTGTAAAACCAAAGGGCTAAATTTTTTAAGTTGACTATATTAAATTGCACACCCAAAGTTGGATAAGGATCAATAATTTAGTATTTAAGTTGTAAATTGATCATTCAATTATGTATAACCCGTTTTTACAATTAGTAGTGTATTGACACTCCAAAAAGGATGATTTCTATGCAAAACTATTGATGGCATTTTGATGAATTAGAGGATGGTGGGTTAGGAGAGAAACCCAAGTCAGTTTTGCATTAAGAGTCATAAAAGACTCTTTAGTGCAAAAATAAGCAAGAGATTCATAGTAAAACTTTTGAAATGCAAAAATTGTTTGTAAAAAGTAACCCAATGTTGTATTATACCTTATATTTGAGTTGTGCAAGTTGCTAGGGATTTGGAATATCATAGTAGACCTATTCATGTTGTTTATTTTGAAATTTCAAGTTTAAAAAGGGTGGCTATGAAAAAGGTAAATTTTTCCTTGTAAGTTGCAAGGTATAAAATGTACTAATTGACTAAATGAAAATGCACACCCAAGCTTCCCTGTAGCTCCAATTATTTTTTTAAGTTTTAATATGGAGTTACTGAAATGGTAAATTTACCTATTCATCTAAAGTTCAATTGAAAAATGAGAGAGGTTGCTTTCATGCACCTATAATTGAGATTTCATGTAAATTTGAAGGGAAAACTTCCTCAGCCTCAAATGCATGCCCTAGTCTCAATTTTGAGCCAAATTTAGTGGCTCAACTTGTATAAGTTATAGTTTGTGATTTTACACTTGTCTATAAACTTATATTTCCATTTTCAAACATAAACATGCCTCGTGTGCATAAAGGCTAAGAATTGCATTGTCAAACCATAGGGCCAAAATTTTAAAGTTGGCTATATTAAACTGGACGCCCAAAGTTGGATATGGCTTCGTAATTTAGGATTTCATGTAAATTTGAAAGCAAATCAACCTCAGAGTAAAATGCACATCCTAGTGCCAATTTAGACCCTCTTTATTTTGCATCCAACAAGGCTCTAATAAGACCTTTAGTCAATTTTAAAAATAGAAGGTAGATTGAAAACAAGTAGGGTAATTAGTCTTAGGGATCAAAGAAATGTTTCTTCTTTCAAAACACATAAGTCATTACTTAACAAACTTTTTTGTGATCAAAGAATATATGTATCATTTATCTTAGGTGATAACCAATTGAATTCTTGTTACTACCTTTTAAATTTGGCAACAACACCATTCCTTTAGTGTCACATGTGTATCTTTGATGATAATTAATAATAACTTACAATAAGAAGAAATGACAACGGAAAATATATTTAGAAATACATGGAAAAAATTATACACACTAATATACAATATGGTATTCCACCTAGATGTTGAAAGAAGTAAAAAAATATAATACAAGTGAAGTATTAAAAACATTTTATTTTCCTACATAAATTTACATGTTTTCAATTGAAAATTCATGGTTTTCCCAAGAGTAGTTGCTATTAACTATCCATCCATATGTATTGAATATTCTTAAAAAAATTGGGATGCATAATCATTTATTTTGAATTTGTTTTAAGAAAATCTATTTTATGTTCATGGAAAATGTTTATATTTAAGTGAAAAATATAAGTGTGTGCATAACTATAATAATAAATCATGCTACAAGTTTTTTATTTTCAATGAAAATATTAAAATTTGTAGCCTAAATTTATTCAAAACAAATAAAATTTAGCCAAATTGGTGAAATTTTGCTTAAAAAAAACATTGGATCAAAGCAATGAATGTAGCATTGACTCTTACAAGAATTCTCCAAGAACATCTTGATTCCTCAACAACTGATCATTCCTAAATAGAGAAGGATGCCATAATCATAGAACTGGAATAACAACTTAGGCAGATGAGTATAGACAAGGAAAGACTAAAAGAATTCAAATCATGCGTAGAAAAGGTCAGGATAGAGACGGGGAAAGCTATTACGGACATGTATTATCATCTACATGTATTTTAGTGGTTGGAAACCAACATAATAGAACAACACGACCACATGCAAACCAAAATCATTCAATTCATCACCATCCGAGAAGGCTTGAATAATATGAAAAGTTGGATCAATGGAAATCTAGATGCTCTAGTAGAACTTCTTGACCCCTTAAAGGAAAAAAGAAGAATTGATTACACTTCCCTTGATATATTCCAACAAGTGGGGAAGAGAGAAGATGAAGAAACACCAAGCTCACTCGCAATATGTGTGCATCTCTACAAATCCACACAAGTATCGCCTCCATCCTCTCGAAGATATTAGGAAAATGATCATGATGTAGAAACTCCTCTAAAATATCCAACAAAGCACAAGCCAAAGACTTGAAGTAACAAAAGAAACTACCAAGAAGACAATTGAGTTAATGGAGCAACACCTTGTACAACTAGCCAAAGTTCACACCATGATCCAAGCATTCATGGCCACCCTAATAAAGGACATGAAGAGGCTCACTGATAACTCAACTTCACATGAAGGTGATCTTGAGGAACTTCTGTATTGAAGGATCATATCATTTGATGGCCTTTACGAAGTTTGTGATCCATACGTCAAAGGCAAAAGCATGTGAATGAGACAAAACAATAAATTCAGATTTGCTAACAACTATATTTTATTTTGTATTTTTCCAACTACTTTCAACTTCCTCCTCATCCTTACACATGTCAACAATTAGTGAGGGGAGATTAAAGGTTTTGTAACTACTTCTTGTGGAATTAAAAAAGACATTCTCAACATTTTTTTATTTTATATAAGTAAAGGAAGAGGCCCATTTTGAAAGGGCTCTTCAAGAATTGTAATATTCACTAAATTATTTTATGAAAGGCTATTGTTTTAACTAAAATTGAGAATCTCTCAGGGACAGTTTTGACAGAGAGAAGAAATTGTGTAAATGGTTTCTTGTTGTGAACTACTTCCAATAGATTGTCTATTGTTTTCATGTGTTGTATGAATATATTTTTGCTGATAGAATTTTCTTATGAAAATTGATATATTTCTCGCAACTTTGTTATTATTTCTTAGATTTTGTCTTGGGAATATGAGTTTCCTATGTATGTGATACTATGACTTAGAATAATCTAGTTATGTATTCACATATATGTGTTGTCTAACTTTTCTAATTCATAACAACTTTCCGAGTGAAGGCATTTGTAGGGATTAGTTTCATTTCTAGCCACTCATTTGGTTACTGTAGAATTCTCCTAGCTAGGATAGGATATATTAGATTTATTTATGCAATTAGTTAGGATACATTTGCATTTCATCTGGATTTAGAAACCATCCAATCACCCCTCATAACCAGTAATGGTAGCCGGGATAGAATCCAGATGGGTCTCCTAAACCAAATGGTGTATAGTCTAATTGGGATTGGGTATCAAGGAGTACCCCTTGCTAATGAAGGGAAACTATTCCCCCTCAACCATTAGTATAGTATACAATTTCCTCTTTGAGAGACACCCATCAAACCAACCCCAATAGGTGATTCCATTGGCAGGACAGAGGGAGCCCCATATGGCTCATTGGACAACTTTGATGCACCGCTTAGGTGGTGGTCATCCAGTGTCTGATTATGATGATGATTTTTCCAACTAGTTTACCAATCAGATATCAATGATCAAAGATTATCCATATGCTAGGATCAAATTTCATTAGGAACTAGATATTGTTTTTCCCCCAATAACCCATTGGGGACCTATAGGTAAGACATAATGCATATGTTTTTTAATGTTTTTGAATTTTAAATAGGTATATAATGTTTTTGTATGCAATGATAATATTGACAAAACATAATTTGGGTGATGTAGATAAAGGATAAGTTAGACCTTACAATTTCCACCGAAATCATCATCACCATCATTTTGAGGTAGAGATTTCTCAACCAATAGGCATATAAGATGATCCAAAGGGATCCACACTAGTATATCCATGGTTAGCACATGAATTACGAGAGGTACATAGGAACATTGAGAATTTGAATCTCAATGTTCCTAGGACCTAAATGGAAAACATACCTAAGGATCTATAGAGATCTATGGTAGGATTTCCACCACTGTGGTAGTGGATTTTTCTTATAACCCTAAATTGCACCATAGAGGCATACCTGGCATCAGGCCATCTTACTTGCTATTTTTGCCAAACCCATCACTAAATAACTCTTCTAAAGAAACATATTTTTGAAGATGTACGCACCATGCACCACTATTGCATGTGTGCACATGTTTGTTTCACCTCTACAACTCACATACATATGCTAGCTACACCATTACGGCCCGCATATGCTCACAAAAATTACAAAAAATAAAAATTTGCAAAGGGATATGAGCTTTTGGGTAGTTTCCTAACCAATTGACTACCCATAGTCGGTCACTCAACTGAATAACTATCTTTTTGGCATATAAAATAAGGTTTTGGGGTCCCATTCCTACAAGAAGTATGAGAGAAAAGAAACTCTTCCCATTTCAGTATTCCCCCTTGCCCCAATTATTTGCAACCACATTGTGAGTTTGAGCCATAATTCCTTATTCCAACCCTTTTTCCTCCATTGCAAACCCTTGCCATTTCCCTAGAGAGAAATGAAGAGGATAAAGATACGTGGAAGCAGTTGGAGCTTCGTGAAGAGGATCCTAGGACCGAGTTCGAGGAGCAGTTGTCAGTCTCATATTGTAAGTGACTCTGTGAGATTAATATAAATAAGTACTTTTTTCGTCCTGCCAAATGATGTCTTCAATCTTTATGATTTATTTATATTTTGTTATGATATCTAGCCCACTAATCAATATATAGAATGCATGCTCGTAGTTTCTTGTTTGTCTTTTGGTGAATGCAGGTTGGCCTTGGGAGGAGATCTGCAGTCGGGAAACAATGAAGCGCAAAGGGATTGACACTGGACGCGGGGTTTAAGGTAAGCCTACTAGATCCCTATACTTTGTATTTTATGCATGATTGTGGGGTACTATTGGGATAGTTGTTAAAAGTAGGATACTTTAGATGGTTAGCTATTCCTGCACTTTAGAACCCTAGTGTAGTCCGTAGGGGGTTTTCCTGCTATAGCAGAATTAGCGACCATACTGGGGAAGCCTCTAGGGTTTTTAGGGGATATTTTTGGGTGCTTAATTGGTTTAACTACCTTTTTTGAGTTTCTGTAAGTGTCTGAGTCTTTAAGGGATTCTAGTCTTCCATACTAGAACTCCTTGCCTTATCATCTTGACTTTTGTTTTCTTTTTTTTAGAAAGTTACAGAGGTGTACGCGACCTGTAGTGGGTCTGCACACGTACATAGACACCAAAACTTTGGACATCCCACGTACATACCAGGTTTTTGAAGTGTCAGTAGCGTGCTTGAGTTGAGAAAATCTTTTTTAAAGAAGAGATAATCAACCTCTTCCCTATCAGAAGTCATACTTCTCAGGGGTTTTCTTGATCTAGTTCTGGTCTATGTTATAAGAGTCTGTAGCTTAGGTCTGATCTCAGTTTAGCTTTTCTTTATTAAATATTTCTTGTGTTTTCTTTATTAGGGTTTTTAGACGAGTTTGTGAATCTATTCCGATCTGCCTGTTTGGTATTGTCATTGACTCCCTGCGATCTACGGTGGGCCAGAAGTTATTTGTTGGTCTTGTCTTGTTTCCATTTTTCCCTTTTTTTCTTTAGAAGAAAACAAAAGAATTCATTTTCCAAGTTTCTTGTTTTTAAGCATAAAATAATAATATATTTTTTTTCATTTCTTTGTTTGGTAAAAGTAGTTTAGGATAGTTGCTTTATTTATCAAGGAAAAAGAAAGTTTTCTTAATCTCTTTACTGAATACTTAGGACATTAAGTAGCTCATAGTCGAGCGAAATCTTGTTTTTAGGTTTTATTTTCAAAGATCTGAGAAAAGTAGTTACAAAAAAGTTTGGTTAAAGAGTTTAAATTTGCAAATCTTTATTTGTGAGTAAGAAGTAGTTTTGTTTTCGGTTTCATTTTATGCTCTTGTCTTTTGTCTATTAAAGAACATCACTGGTTTCACTTTCCTTCCCTTGACTTAAGACAAGCCACTAAAATTAATGCTTAATTAAAATTTATTAGACTTTGTGTTTGTAGATTCCATCAATTCAGTCTAGGCTAGAGCCTTGATTTAGGATTGGAGAGGAAACTTTTCAAGGCTAAAAAACAAACATAGGAGTCTGTGCTAGGGAGTGCTTAAAAGTCCAGTAACCCTGAAAGTTATCTGGGACCCCCCTCTAACAAAGGGGCTAAACACGAGGTCATGTATGGAAAGGTAGCGGAGATAACCCCTCCAAAGCTGTACCAAGCGTAGTGGGGAACACATATAGAGGGCTTATCTTGGGATTCTATTGATCGCATTTTCCGCGGAGCTTCGTGTGTCTTGAATCCATTCGAGGTCCTCAGTCGTCTTCTAGAACACTTGCTTTCAATACCCTTGATAGGTTTTGGGATTGATACCTTGCTCATTGTGGTCCACCCGACTGTCGACTGTACCCGCCTGGTGACTGTTCGTGCACTGGAAACCTAGTTGCATTTATCTTAGTGACTTACATAGGTGACTGTGGGGGTATACCGCGGTACCTAGGGAAAACATTGGGCCACACTTTGTAGAGAATACTTGGAGGGTGATTTTGTTTTCAAGTTTCACTTGCATCGGTAAGTTTCTCTAGTGTTGGCTGGTGTAACTGTTCTTCCAACTAGCTAGTGTTCTGCTTGTTTTATCTCATAGGAGATTTTTCTAGTGTGTGCTGGTTTTTAAAATTAATAAAAATCCCTAGTGTGTCTTTGATCTTCTCACACCAT
This sequence comes from Picea glauca, assembly GCA_000966675.3. Classification (NCBI taxonomy): domain Eukaryota; kingdom Viridiplantae; phylum Streptophyta; class Pinopsida; order Pinales; family Pinaceae; genus Picea; species Picea glauca. Next base: position 133,904 of record JZKD02S0181820.1, on the reverse strand, counting down.
GGAAGATCAGGAGCTTTGTCAGTTGCGAAGGCTTCTTTGCATGCCTCCGATTAATCTGGAGCCAACCTCAGCACTGCTAAGGCGAAGACTAGACCAGCAAGGGTCTTTTGAGATGACTGGGCCACATGAAACAGTACCCGACCCATCTCCAAGAGGATAACATTTGATTCCATAGGAACCGACCATTTCTGACCTTGGAGCAGAAGCTCTCGGTCCGTATAACCCTTCGATCATTGATCTATTGACCCTGGTCATTGTACAGGTTGTCCCTTCGCAGATAACACATCATGAGTGTTAGGTAGTGTCACAAGCAACGATGGAAACAAATGTTGTGACTTCTTCAGGGAGTCCCCATACTCCCTCCATGACTGTCACTACAGGGGGTGTTCTGCCTCCTAACCAACCGTCACCGGTCTGGACCACCATGGTCTCAACCGCCTCTACCTCGGGCAGTGGTCTGATACCATCTATGGCAGTGATCACTTCTCCTTTCACCCGGAGTGCGATAGGCCCTTCGTTCTCATACAGGATGCCTAGCTTCGATACAAACTCTGTCCTTTCCTACTCCACTCTGTAGACTTTAGGTCTAGGGGTAGGGGGGCTTGAATGCTCCTTTGCAAGGATCCATGGGGGGAACTTTATCTCCCTATAATGCTTTCCCTTATAGAGGGGGCCATATACCTCCTTCGTCCCCTTCACTCGACGATGCTTACCAACACTCCGTCGGGTCGAACATAAACTTTAGTTCGTTTGGAGTGGGAAGTCAAGGACTTCCTTCTTATAGCATGTCGGTAGGTTCAATGTCGTTCACTTTGTTCGACGCATTTGGAAACAACGCATTCTTGTTAGTTTCCATCTCGGCTGGGGGAAACCCCGGTTATTGGCGACAAAATCCTATGCAGGGTATTATTCCTGCACAGGGAGAAAACACAGGAGTTCTGTCCTCACAAGGACCTTGGAATCCATGGCAGGGATAAGTTCCCTCGTCAGGGATGTCGACTAGGGGAAACCCCTTCCATAGCCAATGGAACCTCGGGCAAGGCTCAGGACCTATGCCTATCGGATCATAAGGGGGAAACCCTTTCCAGAATCCTTGGAATAAAACACAAGCCCAACCCTCCAAATCCTACTACCAGAGTCAGCCGATGAAGTCTCAACAAGCGCAGAATCCATACGCTGGTCACGGGCATGGTTTTTACCAGAACCCTGGCCATCAACCTAACATTTTCTGGAAACATGGTACCAGTCAAACTCTAGGCTCCGTTTTCCCTGGTCATAGTCAACAACCCAAATTATCGTTTCTGGAAAATTTGCACTTGCCAGACTTGACAAGGTTATTAAACGACCCCATCTGTCATGATATGCATTGGCCTCCTATGCCTAACAAGTTGCCTTCGGACATTCCAAAGTTTTAAGCTAAGCCTAATGAAGACCCAGGCAATCATGTGACTACTTTCCACTTATGGTGCTCATCCAACTCATTGAGAGACGACTCCATCCAGTTGCATTTGTTTCAACACACTCTAATTGGGAGTGCTGTGAAATGGTACATTGAGCTCGACCTCTCAAGATACTCTACCTTTGGCGAATTGGAAATGGTTTTCTTAATCCATTTTCAATTACCTGTGAGATACGATGTCGACACCAAATTGTTGGCCAACTTTGAGCAGACAAAGGTTGTTGGCCCTTGACCAAGTTTTTGGGATAACCTTGGTCATTTTGACTTATCTTGGAACTGTGACAGCTAGTCAAAGAAGGACCTCCAAGAAAATCATCTCGGTCCACTTTTGGGCCCTATTAGGGTTTTTGGGTTAATGTAATGGGAAAGGGATGTCGGCCCATGGGTTTACCCACACTTAGGCCCACTTTTGTATGTATAAATAGATGTCTAGGCGAAGTAAGTAGATGACGGTAGTGCATCTATGTGATGTATGGCAGACGGCTTAGTGCTAATAATTAGATCTATGTGATTGGATGTGGATTGTAAATGCTCTGTGCATGATCATAAGAAGCTTGTAGAGCTAAGGGCAAGTTGTTGTAAGAGGTTTGTGCTGAAGTGGAAGGAAGAAGGATCTAGCGAGCTACACAGATCTTCTATACCCTGCGAAGAAGGGTTTTGTGCTCTGTGTTGTAACTAACAATTGAAGATACTAATAAAGAAGAAGATTTGGTGGACGTAGCCCCAAGGTGGGGGTGAACCACGTAAATCTGTGTGTAATGCTCTGTGCTTTGATTCATTGTGTTTATCTTTGCTTATGCTATGTGCTTTGTGATTCTTAGATATATATGACTATTACACCTAACATGTATGTGAGTGCTTAGTGTTGATCTGCAGGATCTGATGTGTTTACTGTTGCTAAGTGTTGAAATATTGTAGACCTAATTGAATATTGTGATGCTCTGTGTTGTTTGTGAAGTAGAGTAAGGGTTGGATATTAATGGTTGATTGATGCTAAGTGTGTTGTAAGTAGTATAATCACAGATCTGTGTCCCAGCTAAGGTTGCAGACATATGAGTCCTGCAACCACCCTTGCCTCTACCTTGGGTGAGACTTCATCTTCTTCGCAGGTGTTGCCGAAAGGGTCGGTAGTTAGGGTTTTGTTGGTGCGCTCTTGAGCATTGAACCCTGGGTCTGCCCCTATGCCAACAAATGGTTTTGTCACCAAGACCTGAATCTATGATTGCTGGGAACTAGAGAAGAAGAAGATTTGTGAAAAATAAGCTCTATGTGTAGATTTGTGCCCTAGTGCGCAACATTCTACTTAATCTTGGAAGCTCTTTGCGAGAAAAGAGATCAGATCTACAAGAAAAGAGATCAGATATGCAAGAAAAGAGGTCAGATATACGACAAAAGAGGTTAGATCTGCAAGAAAGAGGTAATATCTGTAGGTTCTGTGCTCTGATAAAGGTAAGAATAGTTAAAAGTTTTAGATCTGAAAGCTTTGTGTTCTGTAGAAGTAAAATAAGTAAATTTTTTTGTTTCTAGAGTATGGATCTAGGTATGTTTGATAGATTCTGTCCTAGATTGAAAGCTAGGGCATTAATAGATGAAAGAAAGTTTGACATGAATAGATCTGATAAGAATAATGATAGATATGTTGTATCTATGCATAGAAAGAATGTTTTGACTAACAAATGGATGCAGGACCCTAGAAAGAATTTTTTGCAGGCTAACTACCATGATCCTAGTGCGTAGTACATAAGAGGTTGGGGATCATTTAAAAGAAAGAGAGGATTGACCCTATGTTACAGTTGTAGAAGACCGGGACATCTAGCTAAGGAATGTCCTAGTGGAAGATCTAGTTGTCTCTGTTGCAAAGCTTTGGACCATGAAGTATTGGATTTCCCTAGAATGATTGCTAAGCTTGAAAAAATGAATCTACACGAAGAAAACCCTAAGGCAGCCTCAGAGATAGAAGATCTTCAGAAAGAATCAGATAAAGTATTAATCCAGATGAAAGAAACCCTGACTGAACACCGACATGTCAGATTAGCAGAGATCTTTAGAGAAAAAAGAATGCACCGAAGTAAGGATAGGGGACTTCAACACTGATTGTGTTCTAGATGAGGAAACACAGATGAATATCATGATAGAGAGAACATGGGAAGCTATAGGAAAGCCTGCTATGATCCCTTCATTAGGAGGAATAGGTTTCTTTAGAGGAAAATTGGTAAACCTTTGTGGAAGGCTCACTCAGATATCTACACATGCTCATGGAACTTCGACTGAAGAATATTTTGAGATTATTAAATTTATTGAGGACAACACCCCGTTTACTATGTTACTTGGAAGACCTTGGATTGACAGAGATCAAGTTAGATAGGAAGAAGAAGCAAAAGTTTTGGAGAAGAAGAAACAAGAATTAAAAGATTTTATGACCAAGAAGATTGCATAGTTGATTGAGGAACATAAGAAGCCCCTTGACACTAGAGACCCCAATGTTGAAGCTGAAAGAATGTCAGAAAGCTCATGGACGACCGAAGCACCTGTCCCAAAGAAAGAATAAATATTACCCCAGAGAGAATTTCAACAACACACAGTGACTATGATAAAAGAAGATAGAAATCCGAATGGAAAAAGACAGACCGAGTTGAAGATTATGGGGAAGAAGGATAGAAAATTAAGTAATAAAAAGGTGAAGATTGCAAAGTTACAAGAGATCCTAGGTGGAACACTGCAGAAGGGAAAATCACAAGAATTGAACTTCACTGAGATATCAAAACAACGACATATGGAACTTCACTGGCGTGAAGCAATATAGCTGTTGAACTGATATACCCGTTTGAATTTTGCAAACCGAGAATTCGAAGCCCCAGAACCAGTGATTGTATACAGTGGTCATTGTGATCTGATTATTCATCCTAGTGCAGTATATATGATCATCGTGACCCTAATTATTTTTCCCGAGTGCGTATGTCTGACGAGATCACCGCAATCAAAGAGTCCGTCACATAAGTCCTCCTTGATTTAATGACTGAGAGAGTCATGTCAAAAAGAGGAATGTCCACTAGAATCCAAGCATCATCGACAAGAGGAGAAACAACTTCTCCATCCACTGCTCGAGCCAGACCGTCTCACCAGGTCGATGAGAAGCGAACAAAACATAAGGATGATCTTGTGAACGCTAAACTAATTCCAAGAATTTTTCCCGCTTACCTACCCCCCTTGCATGGTGAAATCAATCGTGATAGTGTGCCTCGAGAATTCAAGTATGCTATGGTTAATGCGTACCTACCAAAAGGGGTGCGCGTAGTTTGTGCCGATCAGGACAAGCTCGCAACATTGAAATTCAGAGACTTCAACCTCAGTGATAGGAAATTCTACAGTATTCTTTCTCCACACAAGTATCTAACAAAGACCAAGGGAAAGAACTCAAAGATCGTCCCATAGTCTTGGACCCAAAACCTCGCGCAGTCAACGTTGTTGAATGTCATGAAGATCTCGCACTTTGGCAGACACTAGGAGGTGAATGCGTGTGTAAATATGCTTTTGTCTTGCTATCACAGAGGCTACTTGTGGTTGAACCACCATGTCATGGTGGATCCCACATTGATTAATCAGATCATAGGACTCAACATGCAAGGATCTGATCCACAGGAATTCTAGCCTGGAAAAATCACTGACAGAGGGCTAGAAGCAAATATCAAAGAAACCTATGGCAATGTAGAGAAAGTCACTCGAGGGTAAAAGGTAGCCTCTATTCAAAGTGGCATAGTGCACCTCGTCTGTCAGTTGATTGCAAGAAAGTTAGTCTACAAGAACAGACCAACACAAGTAATTGGCTTTGTTGTTGACCTCACAGGGAAGTGCGCCGAGGGTCTGTAGATGAACTGGGCACAATACCTTGTCAATCAACTAGAGATTGATTTCAGAGAAGCACAAGACCAGGGGTATGAGTTCCACTTCAATTGGCTACTCATACTAATCTCCTTCATCACTTGGGAGCTACCAGAAGGAGCAAATTTTCCAAAGATTGAGCCCTTCGAACCATTGGCTACGAAGTTTTGTACGTTGTGGTATTCCAGCGACATGAACAAGCAATGGAAGTCAAATGTCGTCTTTCACGTATACTACAACCAACTGAATACCACCATCGAGGATATGCCTCACATTACCTCGAACATGCTTTACAGATTCATGCCATTAATAAAGTTCAACGTGGACCGCCACTTCATCTACATCACACCGCGTGCCGATGAGCATCACCAGCAGTTGCAGTCCTACTACAAGTTGACAAAGGAAGACTTAGAAGAGATTATTAAGGAGTGGTATATGGAACTTCTCATTTCAGCGAACCCTGCCGAGTTGTTCGATGTTGATAGCCCAAAGATTGTACTGGACACACCGGGACCAAGCAAAATGAAGAAAACTGAAGAGGTTCACAAAGTATACAGTACATCTGTAAGGACTGCCTCTATCACACCAGACAAAGGAGGTGATGGCGAAGAAGTAGAAGGTGTAGAGATCGAACAATAGAAAGGAGAAGTACCACCACCTAGGGATGAAGAAGAATCATCAAAGAAAAGGAAGGTCTCACCTCTAAAAGCGTCCTCCCGAAAGAAACCTAGGACCCCTGTAACCAAGATGCGAACTGCCCTCACATTGGATGACTTTTATTTCATCATTGCAGTGGTGAATGATGCATCAAAGGAGATAGTAGAGAAGCAGGAATAGATGTATAACCATATAGAGCTTGAACTCCAAGGAGTTCAGCAGGCACTCTAGTCCAGCTGCGCAGTACACACTGTGCCTCTGACAATAGGGACAATAGAACTAGGAGATGAACCAACCCGAATTCACCAGATTGCTGACATGGTCGAAGCTCTCCTTAGTCGAGCTTAAGAGGAAACAAAAAAAACCACCTAGGCTTTGGCACAAGCACAAGAAGCCCTGTTAGAACAACGCAGTAATGCAAAATGAGAGAAGCTCGCTATACAAGATAAATTTGACGATGAGAAAGAAGAGCTACAACAAAGCAAGGAACAATTTCTCGCAAAGTAGCTCGAGATCAAGGAACTATTCAACAAAGCACTCTACTCTGCGACCGTTATCGAAGTACAGGCTGAAGAGAGAGTTCCATAGAAGGTGTCCTAGCTTGAAGACGTTATACAGAAGCTGCAGCAATGCATTTCCAACCTAGAACTCCGCGTTGTGCCCGAGACTCCTTCGGAGATAAGAGACCTGTGCAAAGCAATTGCTCAGAGCACAGTTGACCAATTGAAAGATATTGCCTCAAAGTGCAACCAACTTAGCAACCAGAGCACCCAAATCTATGAGAACCTTACAGAGAATCTGAAGTTACAGGTGCTGGAGTCACAACTCCAGAAAGCAAAGTAGCATGCAGAAACATTACAGGCACAATTGAAGGCTCTGACTACAGTGGATAGGATAAAATGATCCCATGAACAACACACAGCTCAACAACAGATACACATGATCCAGAGGAAAGTGATGGAAGTCACTCAGTGCATCCAACCGGTGCAAGACAAGGCATGCATATTATTTGCTGAGATCGAAAGTCGGGGAGAAGAACTTAAGCAAGTTGTCATCACTGCAGAACAATGCTTGGAAGTACCAGTAAATGACAGAGTGATCTTGGAATTCACCCAGCAGGAGACCACAACAAAACAACAGGTTAAATCAGCTCGAGCCAAGCTCGAGGCCTTCAAAACAGAACTGCGCATACCAAAGGGATGAGTCACAGGTGAATGTTGGGGGCCTGTTGGCCCTTGACCAATTTTTTGGGATAACCTTGGTCATTTTGACCTATTTTGGAACTGCGACAACTAGTCAAAGAAGGACCGCCAAGTGAAGCATCTCAGTCTACTTTTGGGCCCTATTAGGGTTTTTTGGTTAATGTAATGGAAAAGGGATGTCATCCCCTGGGTTTACCCATGCTTAGGCCCACTTTTGTATGTATAAATAGATGTCTAGGATAAGTAAGTAGATGACGGTAGTGCATCTATGTGATGTATGGAAGACAACTTAGTGATAATAATTAGATATGTGTGATCGGATGTGGTTTGTAAATGCTCTATGCATGATCATAAGAAGCTTGTAGAGCTAAGTGCAAGTTGTTGTAAGAGGCTTTGTGTTGAAGTGCAAGGAAGAAGGATCTAGCGAACTGCGTAGATCTTCTGTCCCCTACGAAGAAGGGTTTTGTGATCTGTGCTGTAACTGACGATTGAAGATACTAATAAAGAAGAAGATTTGGTGGACATAACCCCAGGGTGGGGGTGAACCATGTAAATATGTGTGTAATGCTCTGTGCTTTGATTCATTGTGTTTATCTTTTCTTATGCTATGTTCTTTGTGCTTCTTAGATATATATGACTGTTAGACCTGACATGTATGTGAGTGCTTAGTGTTGATCTATAGGATTTGATGTGTTTAATGTTGCTAAGTGATGAAATACTGTAGACCTAAGTGAATATCGCAATTCTGTGTGTTGTCTGTGAATTAGAGTTGTTATTATTATGGTAGCTGTGGGAGGTATTTACCCCCACGTGTGAACCTGATGAGAATAGAAAACTTTGGGAAGCAAGAGAAACCCTAATGAGTTGGCTAATAACTCTAGAAGCCTTGTTGACTCAAGAAGATAATTTATATTAGGCTATTAGCCTCCAAGAGAAGAAGTTAGCCAGAATTAATAATAATATACTGAACAGACACATACCCAGAAGGAGAAGTCGGTCCCAACAAACTGACAGGATTACTATAAATACAGGGCGCCAATTCTCATTTGTAGAATCTCAAATTGTAGTTTCCCAGTTGGTGCGCACTGCAGTTTCAGTTTGGTGCACAGGTTTTGGAGGAGGGTTGCAGGTGCAGCCGCAACAACAACTAGTTTTAATATTGGCTTGGATATCTCTTGGCTAGGGTTTGGAACATCTGATCAGTCTTTTGTGATGCGATTTCCTTGGGGATTGATGTGCTACTCTTTTTTTGGCTATCTAGCCTATGGTTTTCTTCTAGAGGAATTCTTAGTCAAGGTTAAGGTGCTCGGAGGGAGGCTTCAGCCTGTGGTTGGGTGATGAAGGTATCGTCAATGGTAAAACAAGCACACCATCTTCTATATTCTAACAGGTTATGGGCCCACACCCCTTCAGTCAGCCTAAAACGCTGGAAGGAAACATAACTACTAGACATTGAGCTCGTTGAGGAACAGCTGCTAGGGTTACTAGAAGGAGCAGCTTCCAAAATCACTGCAGCTAGGGTTACTAGAAGAAGTAGTTGCAGAAACCCTAAACCTCTTATTAATGCACCTTAAGTGATGAGATTGACCTAATCTTCAGTGTGCCCTAGCCCAGCGCATCTCCTGGTACACTCAGAAGGCCAAGACATGAAGTTTGGATTTCTGGTCAAATCTAGGGTTTGACCAAGTTAAGCAAGCCATGATGAACTCTATGAAGTCTGAGAAAAAGCTAGATGGAGCCTCTAACTTCAGAGCATGGAAGACAAGGATTGACCTCATCCTTGCTAAGAATAAAGTGTTGGATA
>JZKD02S0181820.1:85414-106346 GCA_000966675.3 Picea glauca | reverse complement strand
AACTAAGTCCAGCATGCTCCATCCCATACGATCAACGTCAGATACATACTATCCTGAAAAAATGAAATGAGCAAGTCGAATATCCTTTTTATAAACAAACAATCACCCTCAAATAGTGATATTTACACGATAAGGTGATGGCAGCTACAGGAGGTGCTATTTGTCATTCAAAAAAGCAAAAACATGTAGGGTTGCCAACAATGGCGACTTGCTAGGAGAAGTAGTTATCTCTGCATCACCAATGAGTTCATGTCAGGACTGATTTAGAATGATTAAAGATTAAAGAACAGTTGAAGGAAATCAAGCATCTAAATCAAAATCCAATAATCATCATATAGTCCAGCTTCAGATGTCTTTCTGTTCAAATGAAATTTGGTGACAAATTTTAATTACGAGAGCAACGATATTCAAGCCAATGGATCCAATACTGTTGACAGGGCCACTGCTGCCAGTAGGCATCCATAGCCTCAATAGGGATGTCAATTAACCCACTCTTATGCCTCTACCCTTTCCAAGAAATTTCAATTCAAAATGAAGGGCACTTATGATCAATATCAAAATTTATACGTGATAATTTTCTTGAACCTGACATTACTTCATTGCCATCTGGCCCGTTCAGTACCCCAGTGAAGTTGTCTTGGCTTCATGCATGCATTTACCCACTGCCAGCAGATCTATTCAGTATCCCAACGGGTTTACAAACACTTCCCACAACTCTCGAGAACTTATTTACAATCTGATATAAATTTAAAGATATTTAGAAGAGTGGGGTGATGCTGAAAATTTCAGTCTTCAGAACACTTGTCATTTTCCAGCCTTTAACTTTTTGATTGATAACCTTCATTATGATCTGAAATTAGTTTTCTGATGAAACTAATTTTTCAAGGATAGGAAGGCACACTTGAGTTTCTTTCTTTAAAAGTAGGAACAATGAAAAAAGCTTTAAAGATGGCCATGTCTGCTCATAATTATAAAGTGAAACTAGGAAATCTGCTTCGAACATAAAGTTTCTTTAGCTAGTCTGTGTTTCAGCAATTTACAACATTGATGCTCTAAAAAGACATTAACTATTTCTTCATATTGAGGAATTCCAGTTTCCCTTCATGAACTAAAAGGTGACACAGATATAATTTTACCTAGAAAGCAGTGAAAACAAGAAAAATGAAAAGAACCAAACTCAGAAAAACAAAAGTAAATCAAAACAGAAAAATATGTACAAAAGGTGGATCTGGAATTATCAAGAAAAATACCTTTTGAGAGCTTGGCCATTCACCGGGAAGGTGTCTGGCTGTCCCTCCAAACTTTGTAGATAGAAAGAGTTGGGACCTATTTTTTCAGCGATTACGAAAGGCCCCAACCATAGGTTCTAGAACTTGGTGTGTTCCCCTTTTCCCTCGTGAGGTTTATCCCATTTGAGAACCAAATCTCCTACCTCAAAGTTTCTATCTAAAGCAGAGTTTGAATCAAACCAACCTTTCAAAATCTGTTGATGCTGATCAAAGCTCTCCTTTTCTTATGCTCTTACTTCCTCTAGTTTCAACAAGGCATTAATTCAACTTTCAAGAGGAGGGCATTCCTCTTCTTGAACCTGCTGCGATAATTGCAGAGAGGGAAGCAGAACATGCAGGGGGAGAATTGCTTCTCTTCTGTAGAAAAGAAAGAAAGGGGAATTTCCAATAGAGGTTTTTGGTGTCACCCTATCATCCCAGAGTGCATTAAATAGCGCGTTGTGCCAATTTTTGTGGTTTTCAGAAACTATCCTCTTAATGATTTTAATCAAATTTTTATTTGTTGATTTTGCCAAGCCATTTCCTTGGGGATAGTAGCTGGCAGAATATTTCAATTTGATCCCTTTCTCTAAATAAAAAGCACTCATATCGAGGGATGAAAAGTAAGAAGCATTATCAAAGACCAAACATTCAGGAATGTCGAATCTAGTAATAATATTCGTGTTGAGGAAATATACTACCTGATTAGTGTTTACCACTTTCATAGGTGTAGCCTTAGGCCATCTGGTAAAATAGTCCATTGTTGTAATGATGTATTTATCCTGCTATAAAGAAGTGGGGTTAATTGGCCCTATGATGTCGAGACCCCATTGTCGAAAAGGTGAATCCACCGAAACAGGCTGCAAAGGGAATGCTGCCTTTTTCACTCGTCCAACAGCCTTTTGGCAGATTATGAATTTACGACATAATGCATGGGCATATTTAAACAATGTGGGCCAATAGTACCCAACTCTTAATACTTTGTGAGAAGTGGTGTCTTCACCGAAGTGCCCACTATCTTCCCCTACATGAAGTTCAGATAGTGCTTTCTCTGCTTCATCCTTTTCCAAACAACACATGAGAACACTATCAAAATTCTTTCGGAATAATACGTCATTTATCAACTGGAAAGGTGTAGATTATAGTCTTAATGCTCTTCTCTTTTTTGGGTCAAGGTGGCGAGGAGCAGAACCGTGTGTTAAATAAAATTTAATATCATCAATCCAAGAATTAGAAACAACTTGTGTACAACTGATTTGTTTTCTGTCATGTTGGTTTACAGTTAAGGAATTGATTTGACTTTCTTGTTCTTTAACTGAGTCAACAACTAGTTTACATAGGCCTTGACCTCTGACAATTTGTGCAAGGGTTATTTCGAGGTCACAGTCTTGTAATGATGTTATCCATTTTGCCTATTTTTCACCCAATTCCTTTTGTACTAATAATTTTCTGACAACAGGATAAGGCATAATGACTTTAGTTCTGGATTTTAGCAAATATGATCAGAAATGTTTTACTGCTTTAAAAACTGCATAAGCCTATTGATCTACAACCGGGTAATTTAACTCTGCCCCTTTGAAAGATGAGATCATGAAAGAAATAGGGATTTCATTACTTTCAATGTTCTTTTGGGTCAAGACAACAACATAATATCAGTCGAAGGTGAAAGTGTAAAGAGTGAAATCTTGCGAGAAATCAGGACTCATCAAGGAAGGGGCTTCCACTATGGATTTTTTGATGGAATCAAAGGCTTGATTTTCCTATGGTCCCCAGCAATACTGAACATCCTTTTTAATTAAATTCTACAATGGCCTTACCATTTATGAGAAACTTGGGACAAACCTTCTGACAAAGTTAATCTTGCCTAAAAACGACTGCATGGATTTTTTGGAAGAGGGAGGGGAAAGTTTAGCAATATCTTGGGTTCTTTCAGGATTGATAATCATTCCATATTTGGACACTATAAACCCAAGTAATTTTCCTTGCTCAACTACAAAGACTGATTTCTTAGGGTTAAGGGATATTCCATACTTGCGGCATCGTTCTAGGACTTCCCTGAGGTGAGACAAATGATCTTTCTTGTTTTTAGAGAAAATGGTTACATCATCAAGATAGACCACTACTGATTGATTTAGGAGACCACAAAAATCAATTTCCATTGCTCTTTGGAAAGTGGCCCAAGCATTTATAAGCCCAAAAGGCATCTTTCTATAGGCATAAGTACCCCATGGGGTACGAAAAGTGGTTTTGCATTGGTCCGAGGGAGAGATGAGGACTTGGTTGTATCCCGAAAAACCATCTAACAAAGATAGTATTTTGGCACCGAAAACTTGTTGAAGTATCCGTTCCATTGGAGGAACGAGATAATTATCTTTGTCTAACGCTCGGTTTAGGGTACGAAAGTCGACACTGAGTCGAATTTTTCCACTTTTCTTCTTAACAAGGACAAGATTAGATACCCATTGTGTGTGTCTCACTGGGAAAATTATCTTTGAATTCAATAATTTATTTAGTTCTTTTTTGATAGTGGGTTCCAACTTAGGGTGCATATTCAGTAGCTTTTGCTGAAAAGGTTGGGTCTGGGGTTTCATGGGAATGACATGTTGTATGATATTAGGATCAAACGTTTTCAAATCATTGTATGTACAGGAAAAAATGTCTTTGAATTATTTAAACAATTTTATAAAGGCAGACCGTTCTTTCTCGAAACATCTCGTTCCCAAATTAATGTTTTGCGGATTTTCCTTAGTCCCTAGGTTGACTGTTTCATAAATCAAAGAAGAACTGTTCATTTTACAATTTACTAACCCTCTAAATAATTTATCATGTAGGTCATAAAATTTCTCTAGTCTTACAACAGATCTGGGGATAGAGTTTACCGAGTCCGATGTCGATTCAGGAGATCTAGGACTTGATATTACCATGAAGTTGCAGAGGTTTTCATCGTGAGTTCCTTCATCGATAATTGAACCTTGGAAAGTGTCCTCCATATGCAAGAAGTTGATGATTTATTGATCATCGTCAAACACTCTCTAGTTGGTGATGTTGTCCGGGATTGACGGCCTGAACAATAATTCAATCGAAAATGCATTTGGTGAAAGACCTTCTGTAGGCAAAAGTTTAGAAGCAACATTAGCCAGTAAATCATCCTCCGAATTAGTTAGTCTAGGAATGGAATTGATGTTAAATGCTGAAAACTTTCGTATCAAACTCCATACCTCGGTTTGGTAACTTTTTAGATGTGGTGACAAGCAATGTATGGAGTTTCTTACCTACCTAACCACGATTTCTGAATCACCGAACACTATTAATTTTATCACATCCATATCCAAAGATTTCTTAAGCCCTTGTAGAAGTGCTTCATATTCGACAGTGTTGTTAGTGCACTCGAACTCTAATTGATAGGAAATGAAAGTTTTATTACTTATGTGGTCGATGAGTACACATCCTGCACTGGCTCCTTCATTGGATTTGGATCCGTCGAAGTATAGTGACCATATTTGAGCTTCGTCAACAACGTTTGGCACATTTGGAAAAGCTAGTGACTGTGTACAGATAATGAGTTATGATTCTTTCCCAGGATCAGTGATGGGAGAAATTTCAGTGACGAAGTTACCAAAGAAGGTGTTCATTCCCATTTCAAGTGAATTAGTAGATGCAGTAAAAGGTTCATTTGGATCATTTAGATCTGTCACGGTGTGCTTGAGATATCGTTCGCGGTTAATCCTAATTCTATTTGGCTGTCCATTTTCTGGCAACCACAAATGAGACCAATCTGTTGCAAATTACCCATGCAGTTGTTCGGACCAATCCCTGCTCAATAACAAACCATAAACTTCAACGATGTCGACAAAAATGATGTCAATAATTTGGTGAACCTTAGGATTAGAAGATAGCCTAACCAACACATTCTTAAGTTCACCGATTACCTTAACATTTGTCCGATCAAGCTGAATGATTTTAAGACTAGAAGACTGAACTTCTGCGTTAATTTTTTGGCAAACAGATAAAGGCATAACATTTGATGATGCACCAGAATCTACCATGCAATTATGTACATTTCTATTGAAAATTTCAAAAGTCAATAAGAAAGGTGGGACATTTTTATGAGTATTAACAACAGAATTCTGCTGATTTTTTGCCGCTATCCCTGAAACAATTTTATCTACATTTGATATAGTTTTTTTTGTTGAATCCCTTTTATCAAGAAGTTTGGTTGTGCTTTTAGTAGGGATCTTTTTTTTTGTTTTAGAAATGATTTCTGCAGTTTTATTTCTATTAGAATCATTGTTCTTGTTGTTTTCTGCAATATTTTGAAGCATTTTCTGCATAATCAAAGGAAATTACAAAAGCTCATAAACAAGAATATTAGCTCTTAGTTTTTTCAGATCTTCAATCAAGTCATATTCTAAAACTGGAGCTTCTAAACTCTGTTTTATCTCATCTTGCTTAGGTTGTTTTGGAGGCACAATATTACTCATTTCGGAAGATGGCTTACTCTGTGTTTTTCTCCTTGTGTTGTAAGGGTGGACAATTTCAAAGTTTGCTTGGAAAATACTGTCAGAAAAGTGTCCAAAGATATTGGGAGATGAGTCCTCTTCTTCAACTACTTCTTCCTTAGTTATGTCTTTAGAACTCTCAGGAGGGGGAAAGTTATCATGTGCTTCGAGAATAGTTTGCAAAGCGTATTGTAAGCTTTCAAAATTAAGACCTTCAGTGGTCGGATTTGGCCGATTGGGAGGAAAAGGCTTCCTGAAAGGAGGTTTAAAACTTCCTTTGCTTGAGGATGCCTCTTCGACCGATCTCTTCAAGTCTATGACTTGATTTGATAATTTTTGGACAACCTTTTGCAAGATTTCTAAGTCTAACGTTTCTGGTTGGCTTTTGGCTTGGGGAGGTCTGGTAAGGATTTCTATTTTCTTTTTAGAGGATGAAGTTGTTTCAGCTTCACTATTTAGATTGTCTTTTAAGCTTAGTATATCATTTTCGATTTGACTTGCCTCCTCGAAGGCTTCCATTAAAAAATACTTTTTAGACCTTTTAACCCAAATTGCTATATTATTATGCATATTTTTGGTATAATATGCAACAATTAGACTTTCAGTCGGCATTGAATTTGTGGGAATTCAATTTTTTTAATGTAAGGAACCTTTGATTAAAATATTTTACTTTCTTCTTAGGGTTCATTTTTAGGATGGATAGTTCCATAACCAAGAATTCAAGAGATTTGTCATCTCCAAATTTCTCTAAGAAACATGTTTCGAATTTGTCCCAAGAGACGATGGTTTGTGGTTGTTGGGCGAAATACCATGTAGAGGCGTTTTCCTCGAACGTATAAGGAAAGAGTCTACATACTACATCTTCGTGCTCTACACTTCAGAGTCTAATGGCCAACATAAACTTCTTTATATGATCCTCGACAGATTGCTTAGAATCCGGGTCAAATTTAGGTAACCATTTCTCTGGGTGCTTTGGTAATGGGTGTTGGGGTCCGGGTACAGCCACAACATCTTGATCGAGCCAAGGTATGGTGGGCTTTTTTTGGTTTTCCATGGGTGTAGGTGGTGTCGAAGGTTGAGATGGTTCAAATGAGGAACTTCCTTCTGAAGAGGATGGAGATGAGTGAGGTGGGGAAGGTGGGATACCAGATCCCTGGGCTCTGAGAATAGGTGTCTCGGTAGGATTGATAATATTGTCTCCTAAAGGGTTTAAATGAAAACCAATGCCTTCAAGTTGTTCTCTGATATCAGAGAAATCTAAGGGTTGATTAAGAGGCCTACCAGGTTGCCTGATACAGGCCAAGGAACTATGTGTCCTTATGAGTGACTGACGAACAATTTCTTGTACGTCCACCCCTTGAGGATTTGGTGTTACCGGCTCAACGAGAATTTGGGGATTTTCATTCGAGGTAGTTGTTGTTTTAGAAGTAACGTTGTTTTCAGAGTGACTCCATGTTACTATAGGGGGGAAAGTGTGTGGTGGAGGAGTCTTATGACTTCCACGTGCCATTAATTGTATTCAGGCCCTCCTTCTAGCGCCATTTGTTGACGGGAGAAATTGATTTTCCATCAACTGGAAGAATGAGTCAGGTTCGGGGTTGTCTAAATAACCCAATCCATTTGGTACAACTCGTTCTGACGGGTTTAATGGCTCCATTAGCCAATCTAAAATCCTAAAAGAAAAAAAAAAAAAAAAAAAAGAAGTAACTAATTAATTGCTAAATACTATAATATATATGTACATATGCTAATATAACTATTGGAAGGTGTGTTTTAAGCAGAAAATATACAAATCTCACTTATGTGCATCATTTAAAAACTGCAAGTTTTAATCAAAACTTACGAAATCAATGTGAAATTAATTGCTTTTAAGAAGAAGATAAAGAAAGCACATTTAGATATTTTCTTTTTTCTTTTATAAATCTAACTAATCTTGAATTGAATAAACTATGAAACACAGATGTGCGGGTAGTCAAAAGATGAACCATATATTTTGGTTTCATTAATATGTAAATGACAGAATTGAGAAATATAAATGAGCTAACTTGCTTGTTAGTTAGTGAAGTGTATCCAAGCATCTGTATGAATGAAGAACACCCAATTGCCACGTCCAAGAGAGAAATCTGCAATGAACTTTATGACTGTTCTAAATAAATTCAAAACATGTATTGGCAGCTTAGGTTTAATGACAGAGGGGGAAACACAAATATAAACCTGTGACCTTATAATTGCACATAATTACAACAAGATAAATCTGGAAGTAACTTATGCATTTCATCATTCAATTAAAATTCAAAGATAAATCCAATCATTCTAATTGGAGATATGATCATAGTATTTATATCTAGAGCAACAAAATATAGACAATATTTATACTATAAGTATCCCAAACATCATAGATAATTAAGTCTAAAGCTATCAGACCTTTTAATGTATTAGGATTAACAAAACATAAATGGAAACATCATTAACAAAAGGCTAAAGCCAAAATACATATATGTTGTTTCATTAAGTCTTGGAATCACTTGTCCATATTCTTCCCTTAGACAAGATGGTTTCCATTACAAAATATGGAGTATTTAAAGAGTTTATGAAAGCTAAACCTCCTATCTTCTAAGATAGGACCAGATCTCAAAAGGATCTAAAAATTACAAATATAGAGGGCCTAGGGCCACTCATGATCAAACTATATCTTCAAAATTTATGAAATCTTTTCTCCTATTTACAAAATAAGCAAAAAAAAGATATATAATCAATTAAGTCTAGCATGATCCATCCCATAAGATCAACATCAGATACATCCTATCCTGAAAAAATGAAATGAGCAAGTCAAATATTTTATTAACTAACAATTCTTAAATTTTATATGAGAATTGACTTGGCTACAAAATCTCTCGATTCTGTAGCCAGTCTTATTATTGGTAACATAAATCCAAATCGATCTAGATTGATTAGAAAAATAACAAATACAACATAACTATGATAATAACCAATCTTACCATTTAACTAATAACAAAAATTGAATCACAATATCTCAGAATTTATCACAGCATTTACACTGTCAGCATTTTTTATAATGATGTTGCCTATCCTTTTCAGACGCTTCGCTTGTCTTTGTGCATTGGCCTTGAGTTCACGGTTTTCATTTTCCAAGGATTCATTGTGAGTCATAAGAGATTTTATCCTTTCTTGGAGAATGGGGATGTTTGTATAGTACTTCCCTATCCACTGCAAACAAACTTCGCAAGACACAGCAGGGATGACTTGTTGAGGAAACGTGTAATGTTGTGCTAAAATATCACTGCTATCCACTGTCAGCCTTTGATCAAGCTTAATACCTGTGAACCCCTTGATATATTTTAAACACGGTGGGAGATTATTGACATAATTGAATGGTTGATTAAGATATGATTTGGAACAATTCTAAACCTCCTCTGCTAGAAACCTTTCAATCTCGGAGTCTGAACCCTCATGGATATCGATTGAATCGATTGAGCTCACATGAGCTTTGGATATATTATGCAGACTCCTTGAAATGAGTCGACCAACCCTCTTGTTATGAAACCCTAACATGGCTTGATTCTTTTTTTACTGTTTGTGAGGGTTTCTACTATTGGATTTTACAGTAGGGTTAGAGTAGACAATCGATTCATGTACAAGAGTTTTAATAAACTTAACACTCACATCCTGTTTCCCACATGAAAGTTGATCAGGCGTTGTCCCTTCATGAGGGTTTTCATCCAAAGACTTTGGTCTACCATTCGAAGGTTTAAGAGGCTTTTCTATCATAGATTTATCCATCATAGGGGTTTCTACATGAATTTCTGTAACAAAACCATTTTGAACTAAGAAACCGTCCCAATCATCATCCAATGTTTTCAAATGATGAACTAACAATAATTTAATCAAACCATGGTGAAAGAGGCTAGAATCCATGTTCTACTTCTTGTATCTCTTTGACATTTTATACAAACTCCTTAGCAGGTAAAACAACATGTTTAAATGGAAGCTAATAAAATGCATGAGCAATCGTATGTGGTAAAGGAAAACCAAGCCAAAACGGCCTTCACAGGTAATAAATTGTGTTAACACTGCCAACAAACCATGCCATCTAACCTTAAGGAGGGAGACCGAAATACCTTTGTCACAGCTATGAATATTTCTGGAGGTGACGAACAAACTCCATGGTACTTTGTCCAATTTTGAATCTTTAAACCACTTTTGACCAGTGAGAGGGAGCCCTGTTGCTTCACTCATAAATTCTTCGATGATATCCAACTGAATATCACCCACCTTGGCTTTGCATCCATCAAATATAAGGGAGAATTCTTTGGCCACTCACAAGTTATAACCCTAGAATTTCTTAACAAACATATCCCAACCCTGGCTCTTAAGATCCTCACTCGCATCATCATACAACAACAAATTTTGGGAGCCATTTGGCTCAAATCAGACGACTGGGGCCATAAGTGTTTGAACAGATGGTAACAAGGGCGACCTGAACTCACTATGTGTTTAGGAGGTAGCAGTAAAAGAGGCAAGTCGGAACTGATACGATGGAAACAAAACTTAGCAACACACTAGCGCGACCATATCATAAGAATAAGGGTTTCAGTCACGAAATTCGAGCATTTATAGTAATGAACGTTTTGAGTACAGAGCACAACCCAAGACCTTAACTCGTAATGAGAGGTCTGTCAATTCAACCTGCTAGCTAAAATGAAGTACAGGGTACAATCTAGGTGTGTTTAATTTCCATGACATGTAATAGGAATACTCATTTTGCTAAGGTTAGGATTGGGTATGATTTTTTACAAACCAAAAGCAAATTGATTTTTGGTATAATAGTTGCTTTACAAAAGATTCAAAACACATAAGCTTTCAAATCCACATGCAAAACAACATAAGTATTAAATCGATATTTGATAAACTCAAAAAAATCATTCAAGTAAGAGACTTGAGGTAGATTGTAAGCACATTAAAACTTTTGGAAACCAAGCTCTTGATAGGGTTATAATGCGAAATTAATTTTTAATGCTTGATTCATGCTTACAGTCATGAATCAAGCATGAAAACGCAAGATAGAAATAAAACAAGAATAATCGAATATCCTTTTTATAAACCAACAATCACCCTCAAGTAGTGACATTTACAGGATAAGGTGATGGAAGCTACAGGAGGTGCTATTTGTCATTCAAAAAATAAAAAACATGTAGGGCTGCCAACAATCCTGCAAAATGACAAGTTCATGGAGGGTTAAAACTTTCATTTTTAAAAAATTTCAACATCTTTGAGGGTGTACGTGGGCTATATTGGACATAGTCGCATATGCATGCGGGCAAACTGTTTTATGCCCGCAGGCATACGCGGGCTGTCCTATGACAGCCCGCGTACACATAGGGCCAACCTTTTTTAGAGGTGTGCGCCCTCCCAAAAACCAAAATAAAAGAAAAAAGAAAGTATGTAAATGCAAGAGGAGCTATTTTGTACTTACTTGGTTCAAGCGGAAGTTTGTTTCATCCTCTAAAGCTCCTGGAATCAACTCTTTTAGCAAAGGGTTTTTTTTGACTTCTTGGTCAATTCTTAATTTACATTGGTGATAATGAGCTGCCAGCTTCTATTTATAGACGTTTTGGCCCCTTTTTGTCATTTTTTGGACCCTTTTGTCGTTTTTTCTAGCTTGAAAATCATTTAGCGTGATTCTTGAGTTTCTTACGGGATGTTACGATACACTTCACTTTTGGTCTTGGGAAACTTTTTGAGAGTTGGGTCATTTTTAAAGGTCCTTTGGTGAAAAGTCATTTTTCCAACTTTTTACATCTAAATTAGGATTCCACCTCCACTTTCTGCATCTCGTTGTCTTTTTCGCTTTGCCATAGGATCGATCCCATCGAGTTGCGACATGGAACCATCATTAATTCTTTAGAAGTGTCGTAATTTAGTGGTAGAGCCTGCCTCTACATGAATGCTCTAGTTAGATCCTCATTTCTTTTGGCTTACACGTCGTTATTAATGACTTTAGGCTCGGAAGTCCTTGTTAGTCTTGTCTTAACTACGAGTTTGAGCCTCATTTGCATGATTCATCATCACTCTTAGCCTCACCCTCGGGACTCCCAAACAATTATGAGTCTTCTTTAAGCCGTTTTCAGACTCTTTAAACATGAAAAGATTGTCGATTGATCTTGTTTCCCTTCACGCTCGCCAAACTAAAACTTGAAGGCATGTCTGTCTGGTGGTAGTTTACCCCTTTTTCAGTCTAGATAGTCAATTGTATGAACAAAGGTACACTCTAGGAACTTTGGTAGAGTATTCTCAGGTATAATTTTAATCCTTTTTCGGGCCTGAGGGACTAAATTTACGAAAAAGAAACCCCCAAGGAGTCCATAGTTAATCTCTTTTCAAACTCCCTAAAATTGAAAAGATTGTCGAGTGACCTTGTTTCTTCACACTCGTTAAATTGGTCCAGAAGAACATTCCTTACAGAGTCCATAGTTAATCTCTTTTCAGACTCCTTAAAAGTGAAAAGATTGTCGAGTGACCTTGTTTCTTCACACTTGTTAATTGGTTCAGAAAAAAATCTACTGGCATGGGTTTACCCCTTTTTTCGGCCTGTAGATTAAGGAGGAAAAAGGTACACCTCAGGAGATTCATCTCGCCGAGAGATTTCTCCTCAGTAAATTTCACTTTTTCGAGCTAGGGAGACTAAATCTAGAAAAAGGCAGTGAGTCCATAGTTAAGCTCTTTTCAGACTCCTTAAAATTGAAAATATTGTCGAGTGATCTTGTCTTTGTCACACTCGTTAAAATGGTTTTGAATAGATGTATTTTTGGTTCTAGTTTACCCCTTTTTCGAATCGACTAGACTACCTTCGAAAAAAGTACCCCAGTGGAGTCTTCTTTTACGCTTTTTCAGACTCTCTAAAAATGAAAAAATGTCGAGCTTACCTTCTCTGGGCTCGTTAAAATTACATCGAAGGATGTTATCATTGTGTCTTATTAATCACATTTGCATCCCTGTGTCTTTGGCCTAATGTCGGCTCCATGTTTCTCTCAACTGAACCATCTAAAGCATGCCTTATACACAAGCCTTGTAGCACTTTTCCTTTGCGTCTTGACACTTTGACCCATGGAGGAATTTTTTTGAGTGTCCTTTTCCTGCATATGTCTCCTCCCTCTGAGAATCAATGTGTTCCTTGTGCTTGGAACTAGTATGTTTGCGACACTTGTTCCTCCTTTGTAATGTAGCATTCTTTTATTCTTTTTCAAGCTTTCCAAAATTATTGAAAAGAAAAAAAAAATCAAATATACCCCAAAAAGAGGAAGGGAAAAGTATTTTCTTTTTTTGGCAGCATAATGAGACGCCCATGGAAAAAGCACATCCTTTCGTTTGTTTGTCAAGCTCTGGGATTTAATATGACCTTAGGAATATGTTCTCGCTACATAGAGCTGTGTCCTCCTCCATTTGGTTATTCTTCCAAACATATGGAGAGTTTGTGTTTCCTCCTGCATCATAAACTTATGTCAATGCCATGTTGCCCGAGTCTCATCATTTGTCGTGCTATTTTCCAAGGGAAGTTTTACCCAACTTGAGTCGACCTTTCTGCAGTTTTTCTCTTGTCCTCATCCCAAAAGTCCAATCAAGTACTTGTTCGAAATCAATGAAGTTATCTACTTGATCACCAAGATCCTCTTATCTTTTCCCGACGAGTCGTCGAAGACCTTTAGGTAATGAATTCATACACTCATATTACACTCTTACCCGAGTTTTGAAGATCTTGAAGTTATTTGTTGAGCTCTAAAGGCCTCATCTCCAACCATCAGGTGTCATTAGCTTCTTGAATATGGATACTAGACATGTATATCTTTTGATTTTGAGATGTAGATCTGCTATGTATTGCTCGTGGCTACACTTTATATATTTATATGACATGGATCTGCAGTGTATTTGATTGGAAGCCATGATTTTATTTCATCCTGAGCATGGGTATGTCCGCCTCGGTGAGACAAATTATTATTTTGCAGATGGCACCTCCCGAACTCCGGCCCCGGGCTCACTTGCTTTGTACGTTGGTGAAGATTTGTAATTTATTTAAGCCATCATATGCTCTTCTAACCTCACACATTAGGGGGCATCTTTTATAACCCTAAATTTCACCATACACGCATATCTGACATCAAACCATCTTACTTGCTATTTTTGCCAAAGCCATCACTGAATAGCTCTTCTAAAAAAACATATTTTTGAAGATGTACGTGACTTGCACCACTACTACCCATGTACACAAACTTGATTAACCTCTACAACTCCTGTATGTATGCTAGATGCACCATTACGACCCACGTATGCTCATAAAAATTGTAAAAAATAAAAAGTTGCAAAGGGATACGGGCTTTTAGGTAGTTTCCTAAGCAATTGACCGCCCATAGTCGGTCACCCAACCAAATAACTATCTTTTTGGCATATAAAAGAAGGTGTTGGGGTCCCATTCCTACAAGAAGCATGAGAGCAAAGAAACTCTTCCCATTTCAGTATTCCCCCTTGCCCCAATTATTTGCAACCACATTGTGAGTTTGATCCAGAATTCCTTATTCCAACCCTTTTTCCTCCATTGCAAACCCTTGCCATTTCCCTAGAGAGAATTGAAGAGGAGAAAGATACGTGGAAGTAGTTGGATCTTGGTGAAGAGGAGCCCAGGACTGAGTTTGAGGAGCAGTTTCTGGTCTCATATTGTAAGTGACTCTGTGATATTAATATAAAAAGTACTTTTTCCATCCTGCCAAATGATGTCTTCAATCTTTATGATTTATTTATATTTTGTTATGATATCTAACCCACTAATCAATATATAGAATGCATGCTCGTATTTTCTTGTTTGTCTTTTGGTGAATGCAGGTTGGCCTTGGGAGGAGATCTGCAGTCGAGAAACAACAGAGCGCAAAGGGATCGACACCGAACGCGGGGTTTAAGGTAAGCCTACCGGATCCCTATACTTTGTATTTTATGCATGATTGTGGGATACTGTCGGGATAGTTGTTAAAAGTAGGAGACTTTAGATGGTTAGCTTTGCCTACACTTTAGAACCCTAGTGTAGTCCGTAGGGGATTTTCCCACTATAGAAATTTTCCATAGATTGGTCATGGCAATCATTTTCTTTCATGTGTTGAAAGATTGGTTGTCATTGATGTCAACCCTTGAAGAAGTACATAAGCCCTGAAGGTATGGTTATGGAACCTGAAGTTGTTTGAGGATTTTGAATGTGAAGTAAAATGTAAATGAAGGTAACATGCTCATGGATGGATAGTTCTTTTCATTCTGTTTCCAATGGTAGGTGGTATACCACATGGTTCCTCATGGTCGAGGAGTTATGGCCTCATGAAGATTGGAAGCCCCTAAGAATGGTTAAGAAGCCCTAAACAGTTACAAAGTCATTAATAAAGGGAAAAGTGGTTGTAACAAGAAAGTACAGGTTGACCCTCAAATTAAGAAAAAGGGTAAAACAATTATGACCCTAAAATGAGGAAAAAGGGTAAAATAATTATGACCCTAAAATTAGGAAAAAGGGTAAAACAATTATGACCCTAAAATTAGAAAAAAGGGTAAAATAATTATTACCCTAAAGTTAGTAAATAGGGTAAAATGGTTAAAGGGTAAAACAATTGTAACAAGAAATTAATTAAGAGTAAAGTGGTTGAAAATCAGTTACATGGAAGAGTATAAATACACATCAAGAGTCTCTCATTTCTACACACAAGTTCATTGAATATCTATCTAGTGAACACTTGATCTATTGGCGAATCTGAGGTAGCAAGGATGAAGTAAAGTAAAGGGGATGCTTGTTCCAGGTTGGTCTGAGATATGATGAGGTAAGGTTGCTACATGATTAAAGATATGTTTATATGCATATTTTGAGGTTATATCTTGGTAATGTTATGGTACATGCTTGAGGCATGTCTTGGTGATGTTGGGTTCTTGGTTGAAGAGATGTTCTTGGTGATCCATGTGAGTGGATCTGGTTTTGTTGATGTTGAGTATTAGTGGAAATGAAAGGTTGATGAGATAATTGAAGTGACAGGTTGAGAGTGATATATTGACAGTGGTACTAGTTGTGGTACTGACAGTTTAGTCTATATTTATATTTCAGGGTGGCAGAACAAGGCAAGGAAAGGGGGTTGTAGCCTCCTTATGATTGGTGCTAGAGAATCATAGATTTGGATCTTCCTTCAGGTTGGAGCCTAAAAATCAGGGGGTTGTAGCCTCCTTCTGGTTGGAGCCATAGAATTCAGGGATTTGTAGCTTCCTTCAGGTTAGAGCATGTAAATAGGGGGTTGGATCCTCCTTCGAGTTGCAACTAGAGAATTGGGAAGTTGGTGCTTCCAATGAATGTAATCCTTCATATATAAGAAATCATTCCATGGTTTTCTTCCATTTGGGTTTCCACGTAAACTATGGTGTACTGTGTCTATGTGATTGTTTATTATGCACTATTGATTTATGTTGCTAATGATATATCGAATGCTAATGATAAACTATTGAACACTACTGATAAAGTCGAAGATAATATATTTTGGTTAAAAGTATTATTATGATAATACTTATTCACCCCCCCCCCTCAGTATTCTAACAATTGGTATCAGATCATGTACTTCAAGAAGTAGTCTAACCACTAGAAGGAGATCATGGAATACACTAAGATTGGAGCACCAGTGTTTTATGGTCATAATTATGCCTTCTGGAACAAAAGGATGAAATTTTTTTTACATGCATAGGGTTTTGATGTTTGGAAGTCAGTAGTAGACAGATATATAACACCATCCACTCTCCCAACTAAAAAATATGGAAATAAAGTCAATGAAAACAATTCAAAGGCTAAAGGCACTATTCTGAGCAGTCTGGTTGATTTAGTGTTTGTCAAGGTTATGCGTTGTGATACTGCAAATGATCTTTAGGATAAGCTTCAAAATATTTGCGAATGAGATGTGAAATTCAAAGGAGCTAAACTTCAAACCTTTAGATCTAAGTTTGAACAATTGAAGATGAAGGAATATGAAGACATTGCATCCTACTTTCTATGAGTTGATGAAATAATGAATTCTATTGAAGGTTTGGGAGAACAGATGAAAGAACCAGTCATTGTTCAAAATGTACTAAGGTCTCTACCGATGAGATTTGATATGAAGATTTCAGCCCTAGAAGAAAGAGAAGACCTAGCTATGTTAAGAATGGATGAGCTACATGGGATACTCATAGCCTATGAAATGAAGATAGAGAAAGAGAATCTAGTCATAAAGGAAGCAACGTTCAAGGCATCGAAGAAGACAAAGAAGAAGAACAAGAAAAAGTCAAAACCAAATTGTAGCTCTAGTGATGATTAAGAGAAATATGAATAAATGAAAAACTTCTTAAGAAAGTTGAAAAGAGGAACCGGAAAGTACAAAGGTATGCTTCCATTGAAATGTTTTAATTGTGGTGGTATTGGTCATTTTGTTTCTAAATTTCCTTATGCTAATAATAAATATAGCGATGAAGAAGAAGATCCTAAGAAGAAAAATAAAAATAAAAAATGAGACAAGAGAAGAAACAAAAGTAAATTCTTCAAGAAAAGTTTCTACTCAAAGG
Source organism: Picea glauca (assembly GCA_000966675.3). Lineage (NCBI taxonomy): Eukaryota > Viridiplantae > Streptophyta > Pinopsida > Pinales > Pinaceae > Picea > Picea glauca. The sequence goes on along the minus strand of JZKD02S0181820.1, from coordinate 88,963 downwards.
AAGACAGTTCCTCATTAGATGAGGATGATGATAGTGACAATGATTTAGAAAGAGTACTCTTCCTGGAAGTAGAATATTATGAAGAAGATTCCAAAGAAGAAGGCGAAGTCGATCTCAGAGAAAAATTAATCAGTGCCTTAGAATAACTAAGGAAAGGAAGAAAGAAAAAAAATTCACTCAATGCAGAACTAAATATGAAAGAAGGATCTTAGAATTCCAACTCAGAAGAAGTTGAGAAGATGATCATGAAGTTAAAAATGTTAATTTTTAATTATTTTCAAAATAATAGCATGAATAGGATCATTGAAAGAAACACAATCACAAGGTACACAACATTTTATCCCGGGAAACCCTCATGGGGGAGAAAACCCAACAAAAAATTCCTTAATATAGATTTCCAATACAATGCCAAGATAAAGACCAAAACACTAGAGAATGTCCAAGATTGAGCATGCACCTCTCTCTTCTTCTTCTTGCAACTGCAATTACCTCCAAAAGATACACATTTGTTGAGTGATTAAGTGAGTGAGAGAATGAGGTTCCATCCTCTCTTATTTATACTAGTTGAGGGGCACTAGGGTTATGTATTTTCACCAAGCAGGGCTGACTTCTTCAACTAGTGGTTAAAACCACTTTACTTAGCCCTAGGGTCCGACTTCTCAATTACCAACATATAAACATGGTTTGACCAATCCAAAAAAGGGGATTTGGTCATATACAAGACCTGACATGATCAATCCACAAAAGGGGATTTGATCTATGTAAAATTAACTCAATAATAATAAGAATATTTTTCACAGTTACAATATTTCAACACTCCCCCTTAATAAGAAGGGTATTCTATTGACATAACCCAATACAACATCATCAGGATAGAGAGAGAGGGAAACAACATCATCAAAATCTAGAACACTGACTGGCACATCCATAAATCATCAAAAAAAATTCTCATCATCAATAACATCATCGGTCACAACATGGAGCTGGAGTAGAATCATCATCATATGCATCAACATCAATTAGTATAAAACTAATACAACATCATCAACAACAACATGAGGCTGATACAACATCAACAACAACACAAGGTTGATACGTCATCATCAACAATATCATCAACACGAGGATGATATAACAACATCATCAACAACATCATCACCACGAGGATGAGATGACAACATCATCAACACGAGGCTAAGATAACAACATCATCATCATATGGAAACAAAATGAGGCAGGTGCAACAAAAACATTTTGTGGTACTTTGAAAGACCATCCTTACCGGACCTTCAGGATCTTCCTAAGAATCAAAATATTCCCTAGGATATAAAATCCTAACGGAGCTACCATGTGGTACTCTGAAAGACCGTCCTTACCAGAACTTCAGGATCTGCCTAAGAATTAAGAGATTCCATAGGATATAAAATCCTAACAGAGCTACCACTACTGACCACAACTGGCATATACATGCATAGGTACTATGACAGACCATCCTTATCAAACCTTCGGTATTTTCCCAGGGATAATCAATCCCCTAGGATATAAGAATCCTAACAGAGCTACCCATTGTTGGTCAGGATACTATAGTATCATCAACATCACTCCCCCTTTCAAGGGAGGTCCTTTTGGAAAACATCAAGCTTGTCTCAGAAGTGCTCAAACTTCACACGAGATAGAGGCTTGGTCAACACATCTGCAACCTACTCATCTGTGCCAACATATTGGAGCTTCACAACTCCCCTCTTCACCATATCATGAATGTAGTGATACCAGATATCTATGTTCTTCAACTTATCATGGAATATTGGGTTCCTCATCATCTTTATGAAACTCTAGTTATTACATAGAATCACGGTGGATTCCATCTCCAGATAGAATAGACCTGTCAACAACTTCTAAAGTTGTATGGCTTTGCAACTGGAGGAACATGTTGCAATGTATTTTGCTTCCTTCTTTATCATGAAGTCATGGATGAAACCAGAATGAAACAACATCCTGAAGTGCTCTTTCTATCATAAACACTTCTAGCCCAATCTGAATCAGTATATCCATACAGTTTGAATTCATGATCTCTAGTATAACAAAGACCATATTCCAACATACCCTTAATGTATCTCATCACATGTTTTGTGGCTACAAGGTGAACACATATGGGTTCCACCAGATACTGACTCAAGGTGTTCATGACAAAACATATATCTGGCATGGTATTCATCAGATACATCAATGAACCAATAATTTTTCTGTACAGAGTAACATCAACCAATTCTGATGAAGTATCTACCAGGAGCTTCAACTTTGTTTCCATGGGTGTTTTCATGGATTTACACTCCAACATATCAAACCTCTTCAGGATTTCAACTGCATACTTCCCTTGGTTAAGGAATATCTTCTCTAGGCTCTGCCAAACTTCAAAACCTAAGAAATAATGCACTTGGCCTAGGTATTTCATCTCAAACTCTACAACGTGTTTCTTCTTACAATCTGAGATGAGATTTTATTCTCTAGTTAAGAATAAGTCATCCACATACAACAACAATATAATTGGATCATCATTCATAACCTTTAAGTAAAGGTTAGAATCAAATTTACTCTTGGTAAAGCCCAAGCTTGTTAGGAAACTATAAATTCTACCATACCAAGCTCTAGGAGCTTTCTTCACCCTGTACATAGATTTCTTCAACCTGCAAGCATGGGTCTTTCTATCTTTAACTTCAAACCATTGTGGTTGTTCTATATACATTTCTTCTTCAATAACACCATTTAAGAAGGATGTTTTCACATCCATCTGGTGTAACTTCCACTTCATCTTGGCTGCAAGATCTATGATTGTTCTGATAGAAGTGTATCTGGCCACAAGAGCAAACATCTCTTCATAATCAATGCCTTCCTTTTGAGAAAATCCACGGGCAAATCTTGCTTTATGTTTTTCAATACTTCCATCTAAAACATGTTTTATATTGTATATCCATTTGGAAGATACCACATCTTTTTTCTTTGGTCTGGGAATTATTTCCCATACATCATTCTTTATAATGGACTAGTATTCTTCCGCCATGGAATCCACCCATTCTATCTTCTGAATGGCTTCTTTAAAGAAAGTAGTTTCCTTTTCTATGAGATCACACATCAAGTCCATATAACTGGAGAATGGATTAGGTTTCTTGCTTTGTCTCATGGTTCCTTCTGGGACACCATACTTCTCTCCATATTGAATAAGTTCCCTTTCCCAAGCTGGATTTCTCTTGTGAGAGATCATCATATGGGGAGGTTCTTGAGATTCTATCATATCATGATATTCTAGAATCTCATCATCAGGGGAAATTTTAACTTCCTTCACAGGTTCTGTAACTTTGGAAGCTACAGGTTCTTCTTCATATACTTCTTCAAGCTGGAATTTGCTTGATCTTTTGAGTGTTGCATCTTCATCAAAGGTTAGTGTTGATTAAGGTTGGTTGTCATTGATGTCAACCCTTGAAGAAAGACCCGTAGCACAAAGGTTTGGGTAATGGACCCAATAGTGTTTGATGTAAATATGACTCATTATTT
>JZKD02S0181820.1:27178-56588 GCA_000966675.3 Picea glauca | reverse complement strand
CTGTCATGTGTTTTGAACACCCACTGTCAACATACCAACCACATTTCTTCTTCTTATCTTGTAGAACGAGTGTGCATTCTTCATTGCTATACTGATCTTGCTTTCTTATCCATGTTCTTTTCTGAGGTTCCTGTTTGTGACCGTTGTTATTCTATTGAGGTTCTTTAGGAGGGATTGTCATTCTGCACTCTTTGGCCATGTGTCCAAAATTGTTACATTTGTAACATTCCACTTCATTTCTCAAAGATTCAAACCTGTTGTAACCTCTTCTTTGTGTTTCACTAGGCCTTCTTGAATAAACCCTTTGTGTATAACTCTCAAATTTGTTGTTGTTCTTGTTGTTATCTCTGCAATTCATAGCTTTATGTCCAAAATTATTACATGCATAACATAAACCAAAAAATATAGTTTGATACCTGGGAGTTGAATATCTTTTGAAAGGAGGTGCTCTTATGAATCCTTCTTCTTCTTGAGGCTTGTCTATTTGTTGTTGATTTTGAAATCTCAATCTTCTCGGTGGAGGAGTGTCCCTATAATCTTCCTTGTATATCTTCCTATCCCCTTTGATTGTTTTTGCATAGCTTTTTGGACATGTTTCTTGCTCTTTTGTTTTGGAGCTTGATCCCTTTTCTGTCTGATTGTATCCAAGTCTGGTCTTGTCAAAATAAGATTTTTTATTGCTGATGATGTCATCCAAAACTTTTGAGCTATTTTGCATATTTTTCTTTTGAATATCCTTTCTTAGTGTGACAATCTATGCTTCCAAGTTTCCAATGATCCTGTCCTTTTCTTCTAGCTGTTCTTTGAGTGCTTCTTCAATTATTTTATCTTCTTCTATTTGAACCTTCAATTTTGTGATCATTTGTTCTACTTCTTGAGTGTCTTGTTTCTTGTCTAGTTCTTCTTGTAGTTTCTTGTTTTTCTTTTTTTCTAACTTCTATGGCACACATTAATTCTTCTTGAAAGTCAACTTCTGCCTCTTCAATTTCTTCTTTGAATTCTTCATATTCTTCTTTGGCTTCATATTCTTCTTCGGAGTCTTCTTCATTAGAGTCTTCTACTACCATGAATAGAACTCTTCCTGTCTCAATGTCACTGACTTCATCTTCATCTGATGATGAGATGTCTTCTTTGGTGCATAAGCTTTTCTTGAAAACTTTCTTTGTAGTTATTTTTCCTTTATATGTTTATTTACCTTTTGAGTAACCTTCATCATTTCTATTTTTCTTATGAGCACATTTGTTAGAAAAATGATCAATACCATCACAATTAAAACAAATTAAAGGAAGATTACCTCTATACCTACCGTTGGTTCCCTTGTTCAGTCTTTTGATGAATTTGGCCACTTCTTCATCATCTTCCGAGACGTCACTGTTGCTGCTATATTCTTCTTGTTCCTTTTTCTTTTGCTTTGATCTTTTGGATGCTTTGAAGGCTTCTTTTTTTACATCTGGATTTTCCTGTTCATTTCTCATTTCATATGTTGTGAAGATTCCATGCAGTTCATCCATGCTTATTGAGTCTAGATCCGATCTTTCTTCTAGTGTTGATATCTTAGGGTTGAATCTCATAGGAAGAGATCTTAGTACTTTTTGAAGAATTACAGATTCTTCAATTTCTTCTCCCAATCCTATGATTGCAATCACTATTTCATCGACTTGTAAGAAGTAGGCTACAATATCTTCATCTTTCTTCATTTTTAGTTGTTCGAACTGACCTCTGTAAGTTTGAAGCTTTGCCGCTTTGACTTTTGTATCTCCTTCATAAATATTTCAAAGCTTGTCCCAAATCTCTTTAGTGGATTTACAATGTGCAACTTTAGTGAATACCGTATTAATGAGACCATTCAAAATTTCATTTGTGGCTTTGGATTTATTCTCACCGAGTTTTACTGTTTTTTCATTTGTTGGTGGAACTGTTGATGTTGTGTATCCATCTACAATTGATTGCCAAACTTGAAATCCCTGTGCCTGTATATATGTCTTCATCCTTATGATCCAAAAAGCATACTTATGTCCATCAAAATGTGGTATTTCATTTTTATACAAGTTGGTATTCTACATGATCTACCTTTCAGGTAGACTGATTTCTCAAGGAACCTACTCTGATACCAATTGTTGGATTACTGAGAGGCGAGGTGAATCAGTAATAGAGAAATGTAATCCTTTTTAACAAAATAATCCAAGTGTTATGTCAATGTAGAATTATCATCCAATAATGAGCAATGAACAAATGAACAATCATACACATACACAGTACACTAGTGTTTTACGTGGAAACCCAAAGCTACCTCCTATGTTCTCTGGCTACAACCAGAAGGTGGCTACAACCACCTGTCCTTGCCTTGTCCAACCACCCTGAAGTAGAAGTAGAATGATGGAACCACTGTCACACTATCACTGTACAATATACCACTGTAAACCTATATCATATAAATCTGAACCATGCATCAACCTGTACCTCAACCTGTAATCAACCTGTACTATAAACAAGTGCATCAACCATGCACCAACCTGTAATCAACCTGTAACATAAACAAGTGCATCCAACCATGTACCAAGTATGTACCAACCATGTGTCAACTATTCATAAATTATGACTGATCAATATGTACCAACATCATCAACTATACACCTCATGTATGTACCAACTCATCAACTACTTGTCTCAACCATGTACTCAACATGTACCTCAGCCAAAATACCTCATCAATTTCATCATCCAAATTTGATTTGTATCTCTGTAATAGACCTGTTGTATATGATCACATTCCTGCAAACCTTCCTTAACTTTAACAACAAGAGACTAGCATTTCATCAAACTTTTCTTTAGTCTCACATGCCTAGTTTCGGATTAGTCAACAACCCTAACTTGAAGTAATCATAACTTTGTACATGTAATGATTAAAGATCTGAAACTGATACACAATGTTCTTCAGTGTGTTCTATGCAATTCCTATATGTGTAACTACTTGGAACCTCTCATAAAAGGAGTTATATCAAAAATGGCATACCTTGCTGAATTCTGGCTTATTCTAGAGAGCGACCTTGTAGAGCATGCCCCGCATAGAATATTTGTTGAATAGATATGAAACTATTACAAATCATACTAAAAAATTTACTCTAACCAACACATTTTTACTTACTGAATTTGGATCTGTTATGAATAAGTTATGACGTTTTTACCCAAAACACTTGTTTTTGACTAGTTTCAGGACTAGCCACAAACCCTATTTTCCACGGAGTGTAACCCCAAAAATACAACGACCCACAAGATGAATTTTTTACCACAGATACTTGGATATTTTTCCTCAATGGAATAGAAATTTCACGATCTGAATCATTCTATAAAACAAGTTATTACGAAAATGGTGAGATGACCTGTAAATAACATACCTTAGAAAGCATCATCAAAAGAATTTATTCTTCCTTGAATTCCGGCCTTATTTTCTTCACCTTCCCTTCGAAATTTGGCTTAGATATAATTTGGTTACCTCAGACACCTATAGGTATTCAATATGATCAATTTTTTCTTAAATGAGAGAGCCTTGCCTCTTATTTATACTCTCCAAGTATCTTCCTTAAAAACATCTTCTAGGTCACTTTGCCCACTTTCCTTATTTTAGGGTTAACCCAGTTCTAATTTCTCCATTGAATTTATTATTTAAATAATGTATTTTGTAATCACTTTGAATTATAGTACACTCATCACTTCACTTTATTATTTACCTTATAAAATCTCTTAAACCACTTTGGCTACTTTGACCTTTTGGGGCTTCTAAATGACATATGAGGGTCGTCCAACTTCGTAAGGCCATAACTCTCAAACCGTGAGGAGTTATGTGATGTTCCACATACCACCAGAAATGGAATTACATGTAATATCCATCTAGAATAGTATTACCTTCAAATATAGAAAAAGCCATACCATTATCCATCAAACAAACTTGCGTCCATTACCCAAACTTGGGTTCTCCAACTTCACTTGGTCATAACTCTCTAACCGTGAGGAGTTATGTGACATTCCATATACTACCGAAAATGGAATGACAAGAAATATCCATCTAGGATAGTTTCCCTGACAAATTCACTATCCTTCATCTCATTATTCCACAATTAAGCATGGGTTCTCTTACTCTGCAAAGCGTCTTCCCATGAGGGATTTCACCATAAGGAGACCACTTTGGAGTTCATCCATATTTACTTCTTATCAACCATGACAAAAAAATAATGAGTCATCTTTACATCAAAAAATATTGTGTCCATTAACCAAACCTTTGTGTTGCGGAGCTTTCTTCAAGGGTTGACATCAATGACAACCAACCTTAATCAATAGTGAGGATCCATGTGGTGTACCACCTACCACCAGAAACATCATGATGTATATTGTCCATCCATGGGTGTTGTATTTTCATGTGCACTATCCTTCATGTCCAAATACCTTCATCAATATTTGGGTCCAAAACCAATGACAAAGGTTGACATGAATGACAACAACCAATCTTTCAATAGAAAGGAAGAACATAACAATATAGGAAATGACCAGAACCATGTTGAAAGATTCCAAGTTGGGTGAAATATTTTGGGAACAAGAAATACATACAACACTTCATATCCTGAATAGAAGAATGCTCAGAAGTAACAATGATAAGACTCCCTACGAGTTATGGAAAGGAATACCGAAAAATGTGAATTATTTCAGAGTGTTTGGAAGCAAATGCTATATCAAAAGAGAAGATGGAAGGATTGGAAAATTTGACTCCTGATTTGATAAGGGAATACTGGTTTGGTACTCCAGCAAAAGCAAAGAATATAAATGATTAAATCTAAGACTCAACAGAATATTGGAAAGCATCAATGTAACAATTGACAAAACAAATGGATGAAAGATCAAAGAAGGAAGCAAAGATCCAAAGGAACAGAATGACGAAGAATAATTGAAAGGAGAAGAAGTAGAAGAAGAAACATAAGAAGAAGAGAAGCTAGAAGAAGAATAAGAGGAAGAAGAGAAGAAACATCTTTAGATACCTCCAAAGACACCTAGTTGATGACTGCAGAAAAAATATTCGCCAGAACAAATTATTGGGGATAAATATGCAGGAGTTGAAACCTAAAGAAGAATATGTTCACCATAACAAAGGCACGTAACACTTGTATCCATATTTGAACCAAGAATTTTTGAATAAGCCAACAATGATGAACATTAGATCAAGGCTATGGAAGATGAATTAGATCTGATAGAGAAGAATGATACATGGGAACTGGTCCCAAGGCTGAAGAACAAGAATATGATTGGTACAAAGTGGGTATTCAGAAACAAACTGACCGAGGATGGACATGTAGCCAGAAAAAAAACAAGGTTAGTATGTAAATGATATGCTCAAGTTGAAGGTATACATTTTGAAGAAACCTTTTCTCTAGTTTCCAGGATGGAAGAAATCAGATTGATCTTAGCTTATGCATGTTCCAAAAAAATCAAGGTGTATCAGATGGATCTAAAATCATCCTTTCTTAATGAATAATTAGAAGAAGTCTACATCAAATAACCAGAAGGATTTCTACTATCAAAAAAGGAAGATTATGTTTGCAGGTTGAAGAAAGCATTGTATGGACTCAAGCTAGCTCCCAGAGCATGGTATTCAATATTGGACAGGTATCTACAAAAATAAGGATTAACGAAGGGCAATGCAGACAACAATCTCTACATAAAAGTGGATCAAGACAGTATATTGGTAATTGAATTTTATGTAGATGGCATTATCTTTGGAAGTGATGATGACAGGATGAATCCAAAGTTTGCAAAAGACATGCATAATGAGTTCGAAATGTCCTTGATTGGTGAGTTGAATTTATTTTTGGGATTGCATATATGTTAGTGCGATAAAGGTATTTTCATCTCCCAGACCAAGTATATCAAAAAAATGATAAAGAAGTTTGGAATGGAATATTGTAAACCCGTAAGTACTCCTATGTAGACCAATTGCAAGTTAAGAAAATATGATGATTCTAAGGATGCATATCCGAGATTCTATAGATCGATGATTAGCATCTTACTCTATGTGATGATGTGTAAACTCGATGTGATGCAGGCAGTTGGACAGGTTGCAAGGTTTCAAGCGACACCAAAGGAAACACATGTTATGTAAATCAAGAGGAAATTCTGATATCTCAAAAGAACAAAAGAGTTTGGATTATGGTATCCAAAATGGAATGAACTATCTCTGGTCTACTACACATATGCAGATTGGGAAGGAAGCGTTGATGATTGAAGAAGTACTAGAGGAGCAACCTTCTACTTGGGTGATTGTCTAGTATCATGGTTGATCAAGAAACTGTCATCAATATCTTTGTCCACAACAAAAGAAAAATATATTGCAGCAACAACATGTTGCACTCAGGTTCTCTGGATGAAGCAAACCTTGCAGGATATACAAGTGAAGTATGATGATCCCATTTCAATATTCTGTGACAACACCAATGCTATTAGCATCTCCAAGAATCCAGTGATGCATTCCAAGATGAAACACATTCCGATCAAGTTTCACTTTCTACGGGAACATGTTACAGAGAAGAACATCAAGCTAGAGTACATTGGGACAAAAGAATAGATTTTAGATATCTTCACCAAACCACTCCTGAGGGAGACCTTTGAGTATCTTCGGTATAAACTAGGGTTAGTTTCTTCCCCACAATGACCCACATGACATTTGACATAGAAATATAGGGGGAGATAAGAAGAAGACATGAATATTCCAAGTAAAGAATCTTTTGAATTCATTTCATATACATCAAAGATTTACATGAGGAAGCAACATGAAGAGAAGATCAAGAGAAAAAGCAGAGGATTGTAGACAGGGGGAGAAACCACAATGAGAGTTACCCTTTTCAATTGATGTCAAAGGGGGAGAAAAATAACAAAGGCATGGAAACAAAGAGGAAGACCAGAGGCATGAGAGAGTGGGAGCAATGGTCACATGGGGAGCATAAGCATGAGCGTAAGTGTTTCCACTCTATCAATGTTTCCATCAATGCCAAAGGGGGATATTGTTGAAAGATTGTTTGTCAATGATTTCAACACTTGAAGAAGTACATAATCCCCGAAGGTATGGTTATGGAACCCAAAATTGTTTGATGAATTTGAATGTGAAGGACATCGTAAATGTAGGTAACATACTCATGGATGGATAGTTCTTGTCATGATGTTTCCAGCAGTAGGTGGTACACCATGTGGTTCCTCACGGTTGAGGAGTTATGGCCTCATGAATATTGGAAGCCCCAAAGAATGGTTAAGAAGCCCTAAACAGTTACAAAGTAATTAATTAAGGGAAAAGTGGTTGTAACAAGTAAGTACAGGTTGACCCTAAAATTAAGAAAAAGGGTAAAACAATTATGACCCTAAAATTAGGAAAAAGGGTAAAACAATTATGACCCTAAAATTAGGAAAAAAGGTAAAACAATTATGACCCTAAAATTAGGAAAAAAGGGTAAAACAAATATTACCCTAAAGTTAGGAAAAAGGGTAAAACAGTTAAAGGGTAAAACAATTGTAACATGAAATTAATTAAGGGTAAAGTGGTTACAACAAGAAATTAATTAAGTGTAAATTGGTTGAGAAACAATTACATGGAAGAGTATAAATACACATTAAGAGTCTCTCATTATTACACACAAGTTCATTGAATATCTATCTAGTGAACACTTGATCTATTGGAGAATTTGAGGTAGCAAGGATGATGTAAAGTAAAGGGGATGCTTGTTCTAGGTTGGTCTGAGATCCGATGCAGTAAGGTTGCTATAGGATTAAAGGTATGTTTATATGCATATTTTGAGGTTATATCTTAGTAATGTTATGGTACATGCTTGAGGCATGTCTTAGTGATGTTGGGTTCTTGGTTGAAGAGATGTTCTTGGTGATCCATGTGAGTGGATCTAGTTTCATTGATACTGAGTATCAGTGGAAGTGACAGGTTGATGAGACAGTGCCAGTGACAAATTGACAGTGCCAGTGACAATTTGGTCTACATTTATATTTGAGAGCGACACGATGGGCAAGGAAAGGGGGTTGTAGCCTCCTTTTGATTGGTGTCAGAGAATCATTGGAGTTGGATCTTCCTTCAGGTTGTAGCCTGAAAATCAGGGGGTTGTAGTCTCCTTTTGATTGGAGCCAGAGAATTCAAGGAGTTGCAGCTTCTTGCAGATTGAAGCCTATAAATAGGGGGGTGGAGCCTCCTTCCAGTTACAACTAGAGAATTGGGAAGTTGGTGCTTCCAATGGATGTAATCTTTGATATATAATAAATCATTATGTGGTTTTCTCCCATTTGGGTTTCCACATAAATTTTGGTGCACCATGTCTATGTGATTGTTTATTATGCACTGTTGATTTATGTTGTTGATGATATATCAAATGCTAATGATAAATTGTTGAACAATACTGATAAAGTTAAAGATAATATATTGTGGCTAAAAGTATTATTGTGCTAATACTGATTCACCCCCCCCCTCTTAGCATTCCAACACCATGGACATGGAGTGCCTCCTTTGTCATATCTGAAGTCTGAGGGGTAGTTACTTGCATATATTAAGGCGATATGGGCATATATAGCCCTAGTGTTGTACCACTCTAGGATATGAAGCTAGTTTTGTACCAGTCTAGGTTGTAGAGCCCACTTTTGTACTATAATTACACCTTTTGGACATGATGTAATGATCTATTTGATATATATACATATCATTTTGTCTCTAGCAATGTGATTGCAAAATTTTATTATTATGTACATGCATGCTTTAAATCTGTGAATGTAAAAAATGTTATTCTAACACATCATTAACTAACAAATCAGTAAATCCATTAAATCTTCTTGGCACATGAATATAATAATGTACTCAAAATAGTGCTCAATAAGTCTTACTTATAAAAATTTACATAGAATCGTAGGATCGCACACGCAGTAAATATTTCTCATTTGAAACACTACCAGTTGATAATCTAAGTGAACACTTAAATGTCCTATACCAAAAGAAACAACTTCACAGAGAAATTCAATGACCACAATATACTTGACAACATTATTGGTTGTAGGACCAATGCAAAAACCCCTTCAATTCACAATATGACTCATGGGAGAATATATAACCCAAGATGCATAAGCAAGATTCTGGCTATGTCAACTAGCATTGTTGGCAAATCCTATATAGACAGGGATGCTCATGAACAATTTCCAAATAATGATAGATCATGATAAGAATGAATCAAAAAACCAAACTAAAAATTAAGTAAAAAGTAAAACTTATATACAACATGTACAAAGGGATCATGTGGCATGAATGTCTATGAATAATACCTCTTTAGATAGATCCCATTATGAGGCCCATCCAAAGGGTTCTCTTCATATTCAACCAACTCATAAACTCCTTTTTTAAGAAAATGTTTTACAATGTAATGTCCAAACCACATCAACCCAAATTTTCCTACTGTTGGACATTGGGTTTAACGCTTCCCACGAGTTTCACGACATGGGTTAACCCCCTCTCATGGATCCTATCTTCGACGATTGTGGTAGAGATTAACACTTTCATTTTTTGGTCTAACGATAATCATAGTTCAACAAATGGTATCAGAGCAACATGTCTCGAGTTTGAAACTCGTCTGACATGCATTGAGGGGGAGATTGTTGGACATTGGGTTCAACGCTTCTCACAAGTTTCATGACATGGGTTAACCCCCTCTCATGGATCCTAACTCCGACAATTGTGGCAGAGACTAATGCCTACAATTTTTTTTCTAACTGTAATCGTAGTCCAAAAACTACCCCTAACTTATCATTATCCCAATCATAAACAAGGAAAAGGTACCCTTTGGAAAACACGAGGATGAAAATTATTCTCATACTGATCTTTGATACACTTCTTATCTACCTCACTAGATGTGGTAGCATCTCAACAATGTTCATCAAGACATTCTAGATATAAGAGGTGTTCCTCCTCGGTTGAGGTATTGGGTAGGAGCTCAATATCTAGTTTCAATGAACGAATTTCACATTCAATTGGAAGGACAAACTCTAACCCACACACTAGCTGGAAAGGGGTAAATCCCATGGAAATGTTTATTGAGGTTTTTTATGCCCAAAGAGAAGGAAAAATCATGAGATTCCAATTGTATTTATTCTTATAAACTATCCTATAAATCATAGTATTTAAGACCTTATTGAGGACCTCTACTTAACCATTGGCCTGAGGATAGTATGGTGATGAGTGCTCTTGTCAAAAATCCAACTGAATAGCTAGTTCCTTCATCATTTTGTTTTGAAAAATTCAACCATGATTAATGATGATCTCTTGAGGCACACCAAACTTGGCAATAAAATGATTGAAAATGAATAAAGTTTTTGTCTCATCATCATTCAAGAAGATCAACATAGCTTCTACCCACTTATTGAAGTAGTCATTTGTCATTATGATGTACTTATGAACATCTATTAAAGTAGGATAGCATGTCATAAAATCCACTCCCTACTTCATGAAGGGACCAACAATAATGATGAGATGTAATGGAGCAACATGTATACACATTTTCTTAGTGAATATTTGATAGGGATGACACTTCTTGACAACATTGATACAATATTTAAGAATTGATGGCCATAAGTATCTTATGCATAAATTTGGGATGTTACCTTCCCAAAAATATGATTTCCACACTCTCCATTGTGGAAATCATTCAAAACTCTCTTACCTCCCTTATGACTTAAACACTGACATGAGATAAGATCTACCCATTGATGATACAAAGTTTTGTTGATGATCATATATTGTTGGGAATGATGGTGAATACGCCAACAATCATCACGATAAATATGATGGAAAAATATTTGATTTTGAAGGTACACAAGTATATCTCCATACCAGGGATTTGTTGAGTCAATGAGGAATAGATGCTTGTCAGCTAAGGATTCATTTGCAAAAAGGTCCTCACTATATTGTGGTAACTTTGACATCAACACAATAAAGCTAAATATTAGTTTGATTTGGTTGAAACAAATTCCAAGTCAAATTCTTTCAAAATGACAATCCACTTAGCATACTTTCCCCCAATTATTCCTCATTTCAAGATATATTGCATAGGGTTATAATTTTTGATAACTAGAGTTTGTCGAAGAATTTTATAATGTCAAAGTATTTTCATAGCATGAAATTCTCCCAATTCCAACTTCTCAATATGAGAGTACCTCGATTTTGGTCCATCGAGACCCTTACTAAGATAGTAAATCATGTGTTCTCGATGTGACTCATTTTACTAAACCAAGACCATGACAATGGTTGATTCAGACGCCGCAAGATATAACAATAAATACCTATTGTAGTCTAGAAGAATTGGTAATGGGGCTGACATGAGGGCCCTTTTAAGTCCTCAAAATAATATTATGCTTGGTATTCCCACATAAAGAGAACTCCTTTCTTCAAAAGGTGCATGAATCCTTTCATAATATTAGAATAATTTGTGATGAATCATTCTAAGAAGTTTTCTTTCCCTTGAAGACTTTGAAGTTTGCGGATAGACCATGGGGAAGGAAACTAAACTATTTCCTCAACCTCCAAAGGATCCACCATAATCCCATGCTTATACATGATAAAGCTAAGTAATATCCTAGACTCTACACAAAATATGCATTTATGAGGGTTTAGAAGAATATTATAAGATCTGCATCTCTCAAACACAACATGAATATGAGCCAGATGTTGAGCCATTTTATTTGATCGAGTGGCCAAATCATCTAGATAAGATTAAACAATATTCTTAATATCATAGAAAGCATATGACATGGCCCACTGAAATGTAGCCCCAATATTTTTAAGATCAAATGACATTTTCCTATATGCAAATGTGACCTAAGGACAAATAAATGCAGTCTTATGTTGATCTTCTGAATGGATCTGAATTTGATTGTAACCAAAAAATCCATCCATAAAGGAAAATAATTTGTTTTCAACACACTCATTGATAATTTGATCAATGAAAGGTAGAAGATAATTATCTTTCGGAAAAGCCTTGTTCATAGCTCAAAAAAAAAAAAAATGAATTATCCCTTGCTTCTTCATGACAGGAACTAGATTGGATACCCATTCAATCAAGGGAATTGGATAGATAAATTTGACTTTAAGTATATTTTCGAACTTAACCTTGATGGCAGTAGCTTTCATTGGATTAAATGATCATATCTTTTGTCAAACATGTTTAGCATGAGCATAAGTTGAAATCTCATGTTCAATTATCCAAGAATCAATTGTTAGAATATTTAAACACTTAGGAGTTAGTTAAGATCTACTTGGTCTAATGTGTCGTTAGGTAAAAGTGTGTTTCTTAGTGTGTTTATTTAGTATGCACTATTATGCATTTGTAGTTAGGAAATCCGATGGTCACAATATGTTCTCGACATAGAGTGATCCAACGGTTCATATTATCCTTGATCTTAACGGCCATTGATTCGTGGCTTAGCACCCGATTGGTCCATGATCTCTATTTAAAGAGAATGGAGGGTCATTTTCCAAAGATCTATTGTGAGAAACTCTCTTGTAAAATATCTTTGTAATCTTTTTTCTTTTGCATTAATAAACTACTCCAAGTGGCCGTGTTGGTTGGGGTCATGGATGTTTCCCTATAGGGGTTTTACCACGTCAAAACATCAGTGTGTTGATCTTTGATTTGGTTGTGTGAGTGGTTACTAAAGGTGTTCATCCTATGTTGGAATACCTTTGTTGTCAAACATGGTATCAGAACCTGTCACTTGGGCCTGTAAGAAACAATAGGCTATTACACTTTCTTCAGTAGAAGCAGAGTACCGAGCAACGGTAAATGCAAGTCAGGAATCCTTGTGGCTTCGACAGATCCTTTCATAATTTGGATTCCAACAACAACATCCAACCAGCCTTTGGTGTGACAATCAAAGTGCCATCAAGCTCTCCAAAGACCCAGTTCAACATCAGCACAACAAACACATTGAGCTACACATGCACTTCATCAGAAAGCTCATTCATGATCAAGTTATTGAAGTGCTCATTTTCCCTACAAAAGATCAAGTTTCAGACATTTTCACAAAGTCTCTTACAGAAGCGACGTTTTCCAAACTTTGATCTATGTTAGGAGTTCGGGAAGTTGTCATTAAGGGGGGATAGGCTCTAATTCCTCCTTCCTTCTCCTATTTTTTCACTATTGTAAATCCTTCAATCCTATCCCAATTTGTTCTTAAGGGGGGATGTTAGGATATTTAGACACTTAGGAGTTAGTTAAGATCTACTTGGTCTAATGTGTCATTAGGTAAAAGTGTGTTTATTTAGTATGCACTAGTATGCATTTGTAGTTAGGAAATCCGACGGTCACGATATGTTCCCAACATAGAGTGATCCGATTATTCATATTCTCCTCGATCTTAACGACCATTGATCCATGGCTTAACACTCGATTGGTCCATGATCTCTATTTAAAGAGAATGGAGGGTCATTTTTCGGAGATCGATTGTGAGAAACTCTCTTGCAAAATCTCTTTGTAATCTTTTTCTTTTGAATTAATCAACTACTCCAAGTGGTCGCATTGGCTGGTGTTATAACCCTAATTTGCACTAGATATGCTTACCTGGCATCATGCCATCTCATTTTTCATTTTTTTCCAAGCCACTACTGAACAACTTCTTAAAAACACCCTTTTTGAAGGAATACGTGCCTTGCTCCACTACTGCATGCATGTATATGCTAATTGACTCACTACAACCTACGTATACCTACAAAAGCACAAAAAATGGAAAGTTGCAGATGGAACACACAGTTTCGAGTAAGTTACCTAAATCATTTGACTACCCATAGTCGGTCACTCGACCAAATACCTAGCCCTTTCTAGCCTATAAAAGAAGGAGTAGGGGTCCCATTTGAAGAGGAAAAAAGAGTAGTAAAGAAACTCTACCCGATTTTGCATTCCCCTTGCCCCAACCTTTTGCAACTATTGTGTGAAGATAAGCATATATGAAAGTAGTTGGAGCACAATTGAAGAGAATCCCAGGACCAGATTCAAGGAGCAGTGGTCGATCTCACTATTGTAAAGTATTCTTGTGAGATTAGTAAAAGAAGTACTTTTCCCGTCCCACCATATGAGGTTCTTAATGTTTAATATTGATTATATTTTGATAGAATCTCTAACCCATTAGTTCATATATCGAATGCAATCTTGGAGTTCTTTGTTTGTCTATTTGTTAATGCAGGTCATCTTTGGGAGGAAACTTGTAGTCAAGGAGAAACCGAACATGAAAGGATCTACATCAAACGTGGAAGTCAAGGTATAGTAACTTGATCCTTTTATCCTTGTATTTACATATGAATAATGGGGTTTATGATTAGGATGATGGTAAGAAGTATGAGACTTTAGGTTATTTCTGCATGCATTACAGAACCCTTAATGCTAGTCCATAGGGGGATTTCCCACCCAAAACAGAATTGGCGATTGTACTGAGGAAACTCTAGGGTTTTATGGGGATACGTTTTGGGTATTTTAAATTAGGTTTGATTACCTTTTTTTGAGTTTCAACAAGAGTCTGAGTTTGTAGGGATTCTAGTCTTCCATACCAGTACTCCCTGCATGATTGCTTGATTGTTTGGTTTTCTTTTCTGAAATATACATAGGTATACGTGGCCTGCAAAAGTCCTACACGCATATACACATGCCCTACCTTTAGATAGCCCACGTATATCCACTGGTTGTTGAAGTGTCAGTTGTGTGCTTAAGTCTAGAATTTGTTTTAGGAGAGGCATTCATCCTCTTTCCCTGCCAGGAGTGATCCTTCTCAGGGGTTTCCTGGATTTGGTTATGGTCTCTATGTTGCAGTCTATAGCATAGAAACAACCTCATATTAGATTTGCTATATCAAAGTTTCCTTGCATTTTATTTATCAAAGTATTTTTCTCTATCTCTATAGATTCTGGTTTTCAATACCAGTAATCCCTACCTGTGCTGGATTGTTATTTTTTCATCTTTTTGATCATTTACAGAGATATACACACCCTGTAGTAGCCCTGCACACATGCATATGTGCTTTGAATTTGGATAGCACACATACATACGCTTGTTGATGAAGTGACAGTAGCGTGTCTAAGTCGGGGAGATCTTTTGACAGAGAGAGGCGGTCATCCTCTTCCCTGTCAAAATCCAGACTTCTCATGGGTATTTTGGGACTAAGACCCTGTCTTTGTGATCACATTCTATAGCCTAGGTATGACCATAGCATAGTGTTCTTTCCATCAAAAATATTTCTTGAGTTTTCCGTAATAGAGTCTTAGACAAATCTGTGAGTCTTTTTCGATTAGCCTTTTGAGGTTTGGTCAAGTGACTCTCTGTGATCCACAGTAGGGCCAGAAGTTATTTTTGGTTTCTATTTTGTCTTCACTTTATTTTTTTGCTTGCTTTAGAAGAAATAAAAGGAATCCTTTTTTCAATTTTCTTATTTTAAAACATGTTGAAATTTTTCATTTTTTTATTTGATTAAGTAGTTGGTTGGTTGCACTAACAATCAAGGAACAATTTTTCTTTCATAAGTTCTTGGCTGTTTACTTAGGACAATAAGTAGCTCATAGTCGAGTGAAATCCTGTGTTGAGTTTGTTGTTCCAAGATCTTAGAAATAATAGTTTGAAAAGTTGGTTAAAGAATTTAAAAGTGAAAATCTGAATTTGGAAAGAAGAAGTTATTTTGTTTCTAGCTTTATGTTTATCTTCTCTTTCGTCTCTCAAAACATCACTAGTTTTACTTTCATAAACTTTGACTTAAGACAAGCCACAAAAAATTAATGATTAATTAAAATCAACTATACTTTATGTTTGTAGGGTCCATCAACTAGTCTAGGCTAGAGCATTGATTTAGGTTGGAGAGGAAACTCTTCAAGGCTGCAAAACATACATAAGAGTCTGTGCTAGGGAGTGTTAAAAGTCCAGTATCATGAAATTTATTTGGGACCCCCCTCTAACACAGGGGCTAAACATGAGGTTGCATGTGGAAAGGTAGCGGAGATAACCTCTCCAAATCCGGACCAACCATAGTGGGGAATGCATATAAAGGGCTGGTCTTGGGATTTTGTCGATCGCATTTGCCACAGAACTTTGTGGGCCTCAAATCCATTCGAGGTCCTCAGTTGTCTTCTGGACCACTTGATTTCGATACCCTTGACAGGTTTCGGACTTGGTACCCTGCTCATTGTGGTCCACCCGACTGTCGACTATACCCGCTTGGTGACTATTCACGTGATTGCAACCTAGTTGCCTTTATTTTAGGGACATGCATAGGTGACTGCGGGGGTATACCGTGGTACCTAGGACATACATCGGGCCACACTTTGCAGTGTATACCTGGAGGGTGCTTCCGTATTCAAGTTGCACTTGCACCACTAAGTTTCTTTAGTGTTGGTTGTTGTAACTATTCTTCCAACTAGCTAGTGATTGCTTGTCTTATCTCATAGGGACTTTTCTAGTGTGTGATGATTTTGAACATTAATAGAAATCCCTAGTGTGGCATTGATATTCTCACACAGTGGAGGATTAGGAGCTCTTCTGGTCACGAAGGCTTCTTGGCCTACCACCGGTTACACTAGAGACACCCCTGCCACCGCTAAGGCAAAAAATAGACCAACAAGGGTCTTTTGAGGTGACCGGTTAACAGGAAATTGTGCCTGACCAACCTCTGAGAGAAGAAATTTCGATTCCGAAGGAACCAACCATTTCAGACCTTGGAGCAGAAGCTCTTGGTCCGTACGAAACTCCGACCACTGATATTTCAGCGCCCATTGTCATACATATTTATCCTTACGAGTGCCAGACAGTGTCACAAGCATCAATGGAAACAAATGCTGCCACTTCTTCCAAGAATTCTCATATTCCCGCTATGACTGTCACCACAAGGGGTGTTCCACCTCCTAACCCACCATCGCCGGTTCGAGCCACCATGGTCTCAACCGCCTCTACCTCGAGAAATGGTCTAATTCCATCTATGGCAGCGACCACTACTCCTTTCACCCAGAGTGTGGCAGGCCCTTCATTCTCATACAGGATGCCTAGCTCAGGTACGAGCCCTATACTTTCCTACTCCACTCTACAAACTTTAGGTCTGGGGGCAGAGAGCTCTAACGCTCCCCTGAAAGAATCCATGGGGGGCACTTCAGCTTCCTATAATGCTTTTCCTTATGGAGGAGGTCATATACCTCCTTCATCCCCTTCGCTTGATGGTGCTCACCAGCATTCTGTTGGGCTGAACGCACACCATAGTTCATTTGGAGTGGGGAGTCAAGGACTACCTTCTCATAGCATGCCGGTAGGTACGACACCATTCTCTTTGTTTGACGTGTTTGGTAACAACACTTTCTCGTCATCTGCTTTTCCGACCGGGGGCAACCCTAGTTATGGAAAACAAAATCCTATGCAGGGTACTATTCCTACACAAGGGGCAAACCCAGGAATTCCTAACGCACAAGGTTCTTGGAATCCATGGCAAGGATCAATTCCCTCGTCAAGGATGTCGATCGGGGGAAACCCCTTCCATAACCAATGGAACCTTGGGCAAGGTGCATGACCTATTCCAATGGGATCGACATAGGGCAACCCTTCCCAAAGTCCTTCAAATGCAACGCACACCCAATAGTCTACGTCCTATTACGGGAATTAGCTGATGATGTCTCCACAAACGTAGAATCCATACGCTGGTCATGGCCATGGTTTTTAACAGAACCCTGGTTAGCAACCCAACTTTTCCTGGCAACCTAGTGCCAGTCAAACTCCAAGCCCCTTTTTCCATGGTTATAACCAACAATCAAAACTACCTTTTCTGGCAACGTTACATTTGCCAGACTTGACAAGTTTGTTGAATGATCCTATCTGTCATGATCCATGTTGGCATCCTATGCTGACCAAGTTGCCTTCAGACATACCAAAGTTCGAAGCCAAGCCTAACAAAGACCTAATCGATCATGTGACCACCTTCCATTTATGGTGCTCATCTAGTTCAATGAAAGATGAATCCATACAGTTGTGTTTTTTCAATGCACTCTCATTGGGAGTGCTGCGAAATGGTACATTGAGATCGACCGCTCAAGATACTCTTCCTTCAGTGAATTGGCAATGTATTTCTTAAACCATTTCCAATTACCTGTGAGATACGACATCGGCACAAAATTTCTGGCCAATTTCGAACAGACAAAGGCATACCATATCTCTGATCACATTCAATAATGGAGATGCCAGAAGAGTTTGATTAAAGTTCCAATCCCACCATCATTCCTGCTTGAGTGGTTCCTTAAGTCTTTGGTCCCACAGTTATCCAAAGACATCGCAACGTCAGGAGTGTTTTCCGAAGAAGATGCAATAATGAGAGCTCAACAACTAGAGCTGATTTAATCTCAGTCTGGTTTACTGTACGAATTTTTGTTGGATGCGCAACAGTCAATACTTGATAAAACCAGACAAAGGGATGGACCACATGTTGATGGTATTGTTGGTTCAGCACAAACAAAGCCCACTGATCAGCTAACAAAACAATTGCAGAAATTGTCGATAGACCACAAAGTGACCATCCAGACCACTGGTCCGACTTCTCCCCCTACCCAAACGTCGGATGCACAAAGAGTGCAATCAATAAACCCGAAGGCCACCCAACATCTTGACGGAAAGAAGAAACAATGAAAGAAGGGTAAGGGGGATAAGAAACCCACTAATAATGTTGGTGGGGATAACACAGAAAAGAGGAAGTCGAAGTATCTGTGTAACCTGTGCACAGAAGATCACCTGATTCACCAGTGCCCTCGGCTTGCAGAGGCCCAAAAGTTATTGGCACATAAGAAACGTGCTGTGTTAACGAACCCATTTCAACATGGGAAAAATTTAACTCAATCCTCTCCAAGCATAGAAGGGGGTAGTCAAGGACCCCTTCCATCTTTGAGTAATCCTTCATTCGCGAATGTGTATATGATGAAAGGTGATGCCTATATATCGACTAGAGCACATGACTATAGAAAGCCAAGAACCTCTAAGAAAGGTAAAGAAGTCAAAATCCCATCTATTCCTCTCTAGATCGAGAAGACGTTGGGAAAAATAATGACACGCATCCCAAAAGGTGCGTTCAAGAAAGCTTCTCACAATCCAAACTCAAGGGTCACCCAGAACTACTCTGTGGTGGAGGATTTGTCTCAAACGCCTTGTGCGATGGCTGCTTTGGAGGTCCTCTGGAGCTGCCCTTCCCAAAGAAAGGCTCTGTTAGCCTCCTTAGGATATGTCGAGACTTGCAATCTAGGTATGATCATGATTGATACAACCGACTTAAAACCTTGTCTCCGTTACCACGTAGCGTTCTAGAGAGTAGTGGCTTACACCACAAAAAAAGTTACTCGGAACATTTTTCGCACAGTGGTTGATGAGGTTGCCTCAACATGTGTAATGTATTTGGCATCTTGGAAGGCCATTGGATAGACTTCTTTGTCTCTGTCACCTACTCTTCTTACCACTTTTGATGGTCGTTCGTTCCAACCACATGGCATCATCCCCTCTTTCCCTGTGCAGTTAGGAGGGAAGACCATGTGTGTCGAGGTTAAAGTGGTCGATGCATCTCTCGACTACAATGTCTTGTTATGAAGGAGTTGGACCTATGCCATGCAAGCAATGGTCGCTACAGTTTTTTGGGTCTTGTTGTTTCCACACGAGGGTCGGATTGTGACTATTGATCAATCGTCTTTCTCCTGTCCCGAACCTTCATTGGGGGCATCCACTATCCTGATGATTGATAACCCTCAACCCGGCATCGTCAACATAGGGGTTGGTTTGTGCCCACCTTTGATGGGTACTTTAGATTACCTGCCTCCTCAAGGTGATGTTAAGTTCATATCAAACCAGCCTAAGGTTGAGATTTTTCAAGTCTCGTCATTTCGTATGACTTACTTCAAAGATCCATGGATTCTTCCTTCCCCATCAGCCAGGATGGAAGGGACAGGGCACCATGGTATGGCCATTCCCTTGTCCACGGTAGAAGTTGTGTACTCTATAGTCCAGAAATATTTTGTCGACCCCGATTCAACTCCCGCACAAGAGTTAGATCCAATTCTAGAGCCTACTTGGGCTCAAGGTTCCCTTGCCGATACCGATTCTTTAGACTTAGTCTTTCCCTTAGACGAAGTGATCATTGAAGAAATGAATAGTCCAGACAAACCCTGGGACGATCTCCATCACCGATCTTATTTCCTCCCAGAGTTAAGAAGAATTGAAGCAGGGGAATTCACTTTGACTATGACTGGAGATAGGTCTTTTCCTATCAATCCCTTGGCTATGCATGTTGTTTATGCTGAGGGTAATATGGAAACCATTGCTGAAACTATACCTATTGATATCTCCAGAACCCCTGGCATCATGGAGAATGTTTTTGTCGAAGCCGACTGTTCCCCCGAGGAGATTCGAATCTACACGGATTTATTTAAATAATTCTGCGACGTTTTTGCCTGGTCTTACAAGGAAATGCTAGGCATTGATCCAAAAATTGTTGAACATGAAATCATGACTTATGATAATGTTAAGTTGGTCCGGCAAAAGCTTCATCCGGTTAATCCTAAGAAATCAGCAACTATTAAGGTTGAAGTAGAGAAATTGCTCAAAGCAGGTTTTATCTACCCTGTCCATTTGACCCAATGGGTGTCAAATATCATGTCGGTCAACAAAAAACAGGGTATGATTCGCGTATGTACCGAATTTCATGATTTGAACAAAGCCTCTCCAAAAGATAATTTCCCCACACCATTTATTGACCAGATATTCGATGAATGCACAGGTTACGAGGCCTTTTCTTTCATGGATGGTTTTTTAGGATACAATTAGATACAGATCAAACACGAAGACCAACACAAAACAACTTTCATTTGTCCATGGGGTACATTCGCTTATCACAAGATGCCTTTTGGTCTAAAAAATGTTGGAGCTACCTTTCAACGGGCCATGTATTTTTCTTTCCATGATATCAAGCATATAGTCGAGGCCTACCTAGATGTTTTAGCATCACGATCTCGTATTAAGAGAACTAATCATCCCACACACGTCTGACTTATCTTTGAGTGATGTCGCTACTTCTGAATTCGCTTGAATCCAAATAAATGCAGTTTTTGCGTGACGTTGGGCCGTCTGCTAGGTTTCATAGTTTTGAAAACAGGGATCATGGTCGATCCTCTCAAGGTTGAGGCAATAGTTCAGTTGCCTCCCCTCCATACAATCCTTCAACTTCAAAGTTTACAGGGAAAAGTGAACTTTTTGCAACGTTTCATCGCAAACTATGCCGAGATCAGAAAGGGATTTATGTGTTTACTAAAGAAGGACATTCCTTTTCATTGGGACTAATCCTCTCAATGCTCTTTTGAAGCGTTGAAACGCGCCCTCACGACTACCCCTCTACTTCAGCCCCCCAACTATAATAAAGATTTCTTATTGTACTTGGCTGCGACAGAGTCAACCATCGGTATGGTCTTAGTTTAGGAGGATGATTTTCTCTCATAATATGTGATTTATTACCTGAGTCGAGGCCTAGTTGGACTCAATTATTCCCACATTGAAAATCTTGCGTTGGCAGCAGTTCATGCTGTCCAATGGTTCCATCATTATATCTTGTTTCGCAAGACCACCGTCATTGTCATTGTGAATCTATTTCAATACATGTTGACACGATGGGTAATTGGCGGGAAGATCAGTAGATGGATAGTTGTCCTCTAGGAATTTGACTTAGATTTTTTTTCGGCGAAATCCAAAAATTCACTAGTTTTTGCGGAACTCATCTCGGAACTTCCAATCGAGTCAGGTGATGTTATGCCTGAAGAATCGCCTATTCAAGGAGACATGTTTTTGATCACATCTTAGGACCCCTGGTATGGAGATATAATTGTCTATCTCCAAACTTTGAAGTGCCCCACCTCTACTTCTCGTGATGAGCATCGTCGTATACGCCATCGGGCTAAGAACTATCTCATACTCGAAGACACTTTGTATCGTCGAGGTGTAGATTGCATCCTTCATCGATGCATCACTCATGAAGAAGCAAAAATCGTGCTTAACGATTTCCATAATAGAGCATGTGGTAGTCATTTGTCTGGGTTGGAAACAACCCAAAATATTTTATGAGCCAGTTACTTCTAGCCGACATTAATCAAAGATTGTGTTGAATCGGTCAAGAAGTGCCACCAGTGTCTGATCTTCTCTCGGAAGATGAGGGAACACCCCATTCCCATGTTTCCTGTCATTACCATTGGTCCCTTCACCAAGTGGTGGATTGATTACACTACATGCAACCCTCCTTCAGCAAGGGGGCACCATTATATCATCATAGCAGTTGACTACTTCACTAAGTGGGTCGAAGCTATGCCAACTTTCAAGGATGATGGCGAGATTGTCGCTCTCGTTTTGTTTAACTAGATTATAGAAAGTTTCAACATCCTGAGAGAGATTGTCACTAACCATGGTAGTCACTTTCAAAGCACAATGATGTTTGAGTTAACCTCAAAGCTTGGGTTGAGGAAATAACATTCATCACCCTACTACCCACAAGTGAATGGTTAGGTGGAAGCTGTAAATAAATCTCTTAAAACCATTCTACAACGAATGATCAATTCGGCCAAGTCAAATTGGCATTTGATGTTATACTCAGCATTATGGGCCTACTG
The DNA here is from genome assembly GCA_000966675.3 of Picea glauca. NCBI lineage: Eukaryota > Viridiplantae > Streptophyta > Pinopsida > Pinales > Pinaceae > Picea > Picea glauca. The sequence goes on along the minus strand of JZKD02S0181820.1, from coordinate 33,886 downwards.
AACATCTGTTACGACTGTAACTGTTTCTCACCTTTCCAACTCATTTACAGGCTAGAAGCAGTCTTTCCTATTGAGTGCCAGATCCCATCTCTAAAGTTGGCAATATAGTTATTGTCAGACACTTCACCTCTTGAAGAGTGTTTATTATACCTTGAGTAGCTCAATGAGCAACATCATGATGCGGCCTTGGCCAACAAGGCTCACAAATAGAAAGTCAAGTGTCAGTATGATCAGTCCGTTCATCCTCGTATTTTTTCTAAAGCCGACCTTGTCCTAGTCTATGACCAAGATAAGGACCCCCTGGGGGTAGGCAAGTTCAAACCCATGTGGTTCAGACCTTTCATTGTCAAAGAGGTTCTAAAGAAGGGTGTTTATCATCTGGTAGAATTTGAGGGAAATGCTTTGTTTGAGCCTAGAAATGGGCTTTACCTCAAGAAGTATTACTCGTAGGTGGGTCGCCTCGGGTGACTTCTTGTAACATGTGTTAAGCTCTTGTACATTTGCTTTTTCTTAGTTTTTGTCCTTTTGGTTTTATGGACGTGTTGTTTTTAATGACATCTTTTTCACTGTGACAAATGTCAAGTGAATCCGAGGTGTTCATTTTGTTTGCGGACGATGCTAGCCGAAACACTCAAAGGCTTGCTTCCGCAACTTGGGTAATTTACACACCTCAAGGCTAGTTGCTATCTTCAAGAGGTATCTGTTTGGGTAACACCACAAAAAATGTCACTGAATACAACACAGTTCTAGAGTTTCTTTGTGATGCTTTGTTGCATGGTATCTCTCACCTCCGGGTCTATTTAGACACTCAACTGGTTGTGTCTCAATTAAATTGGGTTTACTGCATTTACGATCCTACTCTACACCGACGATTCCTTAGGGCACATCTCTTAGAATGAAGTTTTGATTACATTACGTATATCCATGTTCCTAGGAGATTGAATCAAGTTACAGATACTCTAGCTAATCATATATTAGATTGGCATATTGCACACATGTAAGGAAAAGCACACACACGCACATGTAAATACATTTGTAAAATACATGTAATCCATAAGACATAAAAAAGACATAAAAATCCATATATAATATCAAAAATATAAGAGTACATGGGTGGGCGCAAGCGCCTCAAAAATACGTCTAGTAAAGAGTCACAGGGCTTATGCCCTCAAAAATATACAAAAGGTGCCCTCGGCACGTAGGTAGTCTAGCCTAAATAAGGATGGGGCTTGTTGGCCCTGTTGTACTGAAAAATGACGTTTGAAAAATGCTGAAAAAGTTGAACCCAAGTCCATGGCACCCCAACTACATGAGTCTGCATTGATGGAAGCAGATCCTTGATCTCTTCCATGGGGACTGTGCGAGTGAGTGAGGTAAGGTTCCGCTCCACTCGTCTCAAAACTCTCTCAGCCTCACCGACTTGAGGTCCCCCTACTGCTGCTGGTCCCCCGGCTGTGGCTGGTACGGCCTCTGGTCGAGGATGTCGCCTGGTCCTCGAAAAGTTTGTTGGATGCACTGGTCCCACATCTACACATAACAGATACATGTCTGTCAGATACTCTGATATAAAAAAAAATGGTATATATAAAAAAAATAAAAAAAATTAAATAACTTTGAAAAGAAAGCATACCTAGCTCTCTTCGTACCACTCCGGGAGGTACACCCATGTCAGGGTCCCTGGAAAAGTTGATTCCGGCATAGGGATAGTCCTCTATCACTAGGATCTTATGAGACCACCTGTCGAAAAACTTGTCGTCGAAGGCCTCAATGGTCCTCCCTCCCCCTTGTCGTGGAAACAACGTTGCCCATCTGTTTACTGCTAGAGAAGAGGCTACATCCTCTCATACAGTCTCCCTCAGACTCAGACTAGGTACCCTCTTGAAGAAGAAAGAAGAAAGAATAGTATCAAACCCAAATTTTGTGTGCCTCCGCATTCGATACTCTGTCAACTGCCTTTTCATGCAGTCTTGTAAAGTAGTACTCTAGTCAAAAATTTGTGCATTTAAGCATTGAACCACACAATTCATGTGCGTCCAGGAAGCCTGATGTAAAGAGGTGGATCCAGTGATATGCCCAATGAGTAACACTATCGCTTTCAGTGATAGATTTTTGATCTTGTGTATCGGCACCTGTGTGCCCACTTTATCTGTGTCAGCTTCACAATGGAGTTCAATCAACTTCTCTATGTTGTGAGGCCTTGAGGGAAAAGTACAAAAGTTGACTGGTTCCCCTCTCCTCGAGAGGCCAGTCAGAAAGTAGATATCTTCAGTCATTGGAGTCAACGACTGTCACTCAAGCATGAATGCCTTTGCATCCGGGTGCCAGTAATCTATCAAGGCATTCAACAGCCTAGGTTGTACCCTCATGAATCCACTCTGGAAGAACTTAAATAAGCCACATTGAGCTAATGCAACAACAACATCAGGATCATCTGAGACAACAAAATCAAATTCCTCATGCTCCCTCTCTCTCCAGTGAACATACATCCTACAATTGACAAGTTCAGGAGGGATTAGCCCTTGCATTTTTTAATTTTTTCATATGTTGGAGGGTATACGCGGGCTGTAATGTAGACAGTCGTGTATGCCCGCGTGCAGTATTTTCTCTGCATGTGGGCATTATCTAGCTGTCATAGGATAGCCCGCGTATACGTAGGGCCGACCATTTTAAAGGTCAGCACCCCCCAAAAAAAAACAAAAAAAAATTCTTAAATAAAGTATTGAGATGCAAGGGGGGTTAGTATGTACTTACTTGGTCCAATTGGAAGTTCATTCCGTCCACCAAATCTCCCGTAATCAACTCTTTTGAAAAAATGATTTTTTTGGCTCCACAGTCAATTTCTCAATTAACAATGGTGATAATGAGATGCCAGCTTCTATTTATAGACTTTTTGGCCCCTTTTTGTCATTTTTTGGACCCTTTTGTCTTTTTTTCTAAATTGAAAATCATTTATTATGGTTCAGGAGTTTTCCATGGATTGTTATGATAAGTGTTAATTTAGGTATTGGGAAATTTTTTGGAAATTTGGGTCTTTTTAAAGGTCCTTTGGTATAAAGTCGTTTTTCCAACTTGTTGGATTTAAGTTAGGATTCCACCTCCACTTTCTGCATCTCGTTGTCTTTATCACTACACCATAGGATCGACCCCACCAAGTTGTTGCACGGAACCCTCATTGTTGCTTTAGAAGTGTCATAATTTAGTGGTAGAGCGTACTTTAACATAGATGCCCTAGGTAGATCCTGGTCGCATTTTGGTGTTCATGTCGTTACTAATGACTATAGGCTCGGGAGTTCTTATTAGTTTTTTTTTATTACGAGTTTGAGCCTCATTTGCATGATTCATTATCACTCTTGACCTCACCCTCGAGGCTCCCAAAACACAACGGGTCCCCTTTTAAGCCCTTTTCAGACCCTCTAAACATGAAAAGATTATCGAGCAATCTTGTAGCCCTTCATGCTCGCTAAACTGAAATTTGAAGGCACGTATGTCCGGCGGTAGTTTACTCCTTTTTCGGTCTAGATGGTCTACTGTAAGAACAATGGTATACTCTAGGAGCCTCGTTTCTCTAGAAGAGTATCCTCGGGTATAATTTTACCCCTTTTTCGGACCTGAGGGACTAAATTCACAAAAAAGGAACCCCCACGGAGTCCATAGTTAAGCTCTTTTCAGAATCCCTAAAATTGAAAAGATCGTCGAGTGACCTTGTTCCTTCACACTTGTTAAAATGGTCCAGAAGAACATCCTATACGGAGTCCATAGTTAAGCTCTTTTCAGACTCCTTAAAAATGAAAAGATTGTTGAGTGATCTTGTCCTTGTCACACTCGTTAAAATGATTTTGAATAGACGTCTTTTAGGTGCTAGTTTACCCATTTTTCGAGCCGACTAGACTACCTTCGAAAAATGTACCCCAGTAGAGTCTCCTTTTATTCTTTTTCAAACTCTCTAAACATGAAAAACCATCGAGATTACCTTCTCTAGGCTCATTAAAATTACATTGAAGGACATTATCATTGTGTCTTGTTAACCACATTTTCATTCCTGCGTCTTTGGCCTAATGTCGGCTCCATGTTGCTCTCAACTGAACCATCTGAAGCATGCCTTATAATGCAAGCCTTGTAGCACTTTACCTTTGCGTCTTGACACCTTGACCCCTAGAGGGATTTTTCTGAGTGTGCTTGTCCTGCATATGTCTTCTTGCTCTGAGAATCAGTCTGTTCCTTGTGCTTGGAACTAGTATGTTTGCGACACTCGTTCCTCCTTTGTAACGTAGCATTCTTTTATTCTTTTTTCAGGCTTTCCAAAATTATTTGAAAAAGACAAAAAAATCAAATATACCCCAAAAAGAGGAAGGGAAAAGTATTTTCTTTTTGTTGGCAGCACAATGAGTCGCCCTTGGACGAGGCACATCCTTCCATTTTTTTTTCAAGATTTGGGATTTAATATGACCTTAGGAAGTTGATATTGCTACATAGAGTTGTGTTCTCCTCCATTTGGTTATTCTTCCAAACATATGGAGAGTTTGCATTGCCTCTTGTATCATGAACTTATGTCAATACCATGCTGCCTGAGTCTCATCATTTGCCGTGCTATTGTCCAAGGGAAGTTCTCACCAAGCCTGAGTCGACCCTTCTACAGTTTGTCTCTTTCCCTCATGGCCGACCATCCCACAATCCCAATCAAGTCTTTGTTTGAAATCAATGAAGCCCTCAACCTGATCATCAAGATCCTCTAGTCCATGCCCAACGAGCCATCGAATACCTTTGGGTAGTGAATTTGTACACTCATATTACACTCCTACCCAAGTTGTGAAGATTTTGAAGTTATTTCTTGAGCTCTGAAGACCTCATCTCCAGCCATCAGGCCTTATCCTCTTCTAGAAGATGGATACTATGCATGTATATCTTTTTTATTTTGAGATGTAGATTCGTTGTGTATTGCTCGCGGCTACACTTTATATAGTTATATGACATGGATCTGCAGTGTATTTGATTGGCAGCCATGATTTTATTTCATCCCGAGCATGGGTATGCCCGCTTCGATGAGACAATTGTTATTTTGCAGCTGGAACCTCCTGAACTCTAGTCCCTAGGCTCACTTGTTTCATACGTCGGTGAAGATTGATAATGTATTTCGGCCATCAGATGCTCTTTCAACCTCACACATTAGGGGGCATCTATTATAACCCTAATTTGCACCATATATGCTTACCTGGAATCATGCCATCTCATTTTTCATCTTTTTCCAAGCCACTACTACATGCGTGTATACGCTAGTTGACTCAATACAACCTGTGTATACCTACAAAAGAACGAAAAATGGAAAGTTGCAGACGGAACACACAGTTTTGGGTAAGTTACCAAAATAGTTTGACTTCCCATAGCCGGTAACTCGACCAAATACCTAACCCTTTCTAGCCTATAAACTAAGGGGTAGGGTTCTCATTTGAAGAGGAAAACAAATAGTAAAGAAACTCTACCCGATTTTTCATTCCCCTTGCCCCAACATTTTGCAACTATTGTGTGAAGAGAAGCATATATGAAAGAAGTTGGAGCATAGTTGAAGAGGATCCTAGGACTAGATTCGAGGAGCAGTGGTTGATCTCACTATTGTAAAGTATTCTTGTGAGATTAGTAAAAGAAGTACTTTTCCCGTCCCGCCATATGAGGTTTTTAATGTTTAATATTCATTGTATTTTGACAGAATCTCTAACCCATTATTTCATAGATCAAATGCATGCTTGGATTTCTTTGTTTGTCTATTTGTGAATGTAGGTCAGCTTTGGGAGGAAACTTGCAGTCAAGGAGCAACCGAACACGAAAGGATCTACATCAAACGTGGAAGTCAAGGTATAGTAACTTGATCCTTTTATCCTTGTATTTACATATGAATAATGGGGTTTATGATTGGGATGATGGTAAGAAGTAGGAGACTTTAGGTCATTTCTGAATGCATTACAGAACCCTTAATTCTAGTCCATAGGGGGATTTCCCACCCACAACAGTTAGGGCCATGGATGTTTCCCCGTAGGGGTTTTACCACGTCAAAACATTGGTGTGTTGATATTTGATCTGGTTGTGTGAGTGGTTACTAATGTTGTTTGTCCTCTATTGGAATACCTGTGTTTTTGAACATCAATATCGAGCATTTCCTCATAGGACCAAGAAAACACATCAAAAAATTCCTTAAATATCAAAGTATAAATTTGAATTTCAACAGTAGAACATTCTGCTCCAATTAGGATATTTTCCATCACACCAAGTTTGGTAGAGATATCGATTAGCATAATTTAAAAAATGTTCACCATATTCCATTCCATGTACATACTCAACACAAAAATGGGATTTTTGCACCAACTAGAACCTCTATTTGGGATGAAATCCTTTACACCAACCTTTATTTTTTCCATCTTAGGAAGAAAATATGAGCAATGATGCATGTATTCCCACATATGTTCTGAACTAACCATTGCATCAAAGATGGCTTCATATGAGGGAAAAAACATTTCCAAGAAGTCAATAGAGCTAAGGGGGTTGAAGGCCCATATAGGTGATGTAAACTAATCGTACTCTTCTTCGGGCAGGAGATTCTTATCAAAGTATATGGAGGATTTTTTAATAGCTTGATAAGAAACTTCAAATATAGACAAAGGAAGGATAGAACCTAGATATCCAATTCTAGACATGAAGGCCAATGGATCTGGGACAATC
>JZKD02S0181820.1:0-11430 GCA_000966675.3 Picea glauca | reverse complement strand
GCGCCAGCGCTCCAAATTTGGGTAACGCTCCTGCAAAGGGGTGGAAAAGCACTATAACGCTCCTCAGCCATGGTGGAGGGGTGCCAGCGCTCCTCAGGTAGTGTTAGAGGAGCGTCCCCCTTCCAAAACCCTGATTATGAAGCCTTCTAAGATGTCAAGAGATGTTTGACCTCAGTAGACCAGTTTTATTCCTTCAAATTGAGTAAATGAGGTGTTTCAAGCGTCTCCGTGATGTCGTCATTAAGGTACCATGATTCAATAGTATTTACGACATCCTTATGGCCAACTTGCGACATTTGCGACAAGTTGTACAAGAGTTGTGACACTTGCGACAAGTGAGAGGTATGTGCGACACTTATCCAGGTGAGTGATTTGGATGTGTAACATCTTCTATCTCTGGGGATTCCTTAGGGTTTTCTTCGTGCAGATTCATTTTTTCAAGCTTAGCAATCATTCTAGGGAAATCCAATACTTCATGGTCCAAAGCTTTGCAACAGAGACAACTAGATCTTCCACCAGAACACTCCTTAGCTATATGTCTTGATCTTCTGCAACTATAACATAGGGTCAATCCTCTCTTTATTTTAAATGATCCCCAACCTCTTATGTACTGCGCACTAGGATCATGGTAGTTAGCCTGCAAAAAAATCTTTCTAGGGTCCTGCATCCATTTGTTAGTCAAAACATTCTTTCTATGCATAGGTATAACATATCTATCATTATTCTTATCAAATCTATTCATGTCAAACTTTCTTTCATCAATTAATGCCCTAGTTTTCAAGCTAGGACAGAATCTATCAAACATACCTAGATCCATACTCTAGAAACAAAAAATTTCACTTATTTAGCACAAAGCTTCCAGATCTAAAACCTTTCACTATTCTTACTTTTATCAGAGCACAAAGCTTACAAATCTAAAACTTTTAACTATTCTTACCTTTATCAGAGCACATAACTTATAGATCTTACCTCTTTCTTGTAGATCTGACCTCTTTTCTCGCAGATCTGGTCTGTTTTCTCATAGATCTGATCTCTTTTCTTGCACAGAGCTTCCAAGGTTAAGTATAATGCTGTGCACCAGGGCATAGATCTACACATAGAGATTATTTTGCACAAAGCTTCTTCTTCTCTAGTTCCTAGTAATCACAGTTTCAGGTCCCAACAATTGAACCATTTGTTGGCACAGGGGCAAACCCAGGGTTCAATGCTCAAGAGCACACCAACAAAACCCTAACTACCGGTCCTTTCAGCAACACCTACGAAGTAGATGAAGTCTCACCCGAGTTAGAGGCAGGGGTGGTTGCAGGACTCAGATGTATACAACCTTAGCTAGGACACAGATATGTGATTATACTACTTACAATGCACTTACCATCAATCAACCATTAATATCCAACCCTTACTCTACTTCACAGACAACACAGAGCATCGCAATATTCACTTAGGTCTACAGTATTTCAACACTTAGCAACAGTAAACACCTTAGATCCTACAGATCAACACTAAGCACTCGCATACATGTTAGATCTAACAGTCATATATATCTAAGAATCACAAATCATAAGTGAATATATTAGAATCATATAGCATAATCAAAGATAAACACAATGAATCAAAGCACATAGTGTTACACACAGATTTACGTGGTTCACTCCCACCCTGGGGCTATGTCCACCAAATCTTCTTCTCTATTATTACTGGCCAATCGGTTATAATCACAGAGCCTCAAAACCTACTCCGTGCAGGACAGGAGATCTGCGTAGCTCACTAGATCCTCCTTCCCCGAGTAGCTCTAAGCATAAAACCTTCTTACAATCTGTGCACTCAGCACTTACAATACTTGCACTCAACTCTGCAATTATATCACATAGATCAACTCTTAGCACTAAGCCACTTCTCAAGTGTCCTCCAAAAAGGTCCCTTCTTACATAGCCTAGAATTCTACTTATATATTACAAAAAGGGTCCTAAACATGGGTAAACCCATGGACTAATATCCCATACCCGTTACATAAACCCTAAAACCCACAAAGGACCCAAAAAGGGGGTCTAGCTTCCACGATCTCCTTCGCCTTGTGCTCCATCTTTGACATGCTTTCGAAGTCCCAAAAATGGTCAAATATCACCAAGTGTTCCTTAAAACTTTGTCAAGGTCCAACACCAGGGTGAAAAATTGTAGTCTGTTTTGTCATCAACGCTTGTTCACCATCAAGTTCTGGTCATAGTCTTTGTTGTACAACCCATGGAAAATATATTTGTCTTCGATCCCTGACAACGATGCCAAAAATGTTAGCACTAGGATTTTCTCGTATACTTATAAAGAGAAAGCCTAATACCCATCAATAGATTCCATACTTTGGTAAAAATTGTGTAGAATTTAAGCTCAAGGGAAACAAATATTGAAGGAATTATATTTAAATATCAACACAAAATATCCACAAGGTATATACCAACAAGCAAGGATTGAATAACTTCAGATCAGTGTTTTTTAAACATAAATGAAAGATAGAAGATTAAAGAAACCTGTAATTTTTATATTCCAAAAATTCCCTACCTATCCATACATGGCATTGGCCTTTCCACTTACATATTTTGCCAAATTGTTGTTGAGGCTTCCTCTTAAAAAACTATTTTTTGGAGCATGTATGCGACCTGCTGAACTATATCTCACGTGCACACATGTTCTTCATACTAGACAACTCGTGTACATATGTGAGATGCATACTAAACAACCCGCGTTTACCTCCAAAAGTTGCAAAAAATAAAAAGTTGCAAGGAGTTTGGTGGATTTTACGGGCTATTAGAGGTTTCCCAACCATTTTACCCATTGTAGCCCATCCCCAAACTGAATAACCATATTTTTTGTCATATAAAAGGAGGTCTTGGGGTCTCATTCCAATATCAAGCAAGAGAACAAATAAACTCTTCCAAAATCCCTTCCTTCTCTCAACCCAAGTTTTGTAGCCCTTTCTGAGATTTGGCCTTAGCATTTCCCTCCATCCCTTTCTCCTTATACAACCCTTTCCCTTTCCCAAAGAGATTAGTTGGTTGTGAGAGGAAAGTATGGGAACGATGTACTTGGAGTAGCGATAAGAGGAGCCCAGACCTGGTTCACGAAGCGTCAGCCGATGAAGGTTGTAATATTTGTAATCTTCATACATGAATAAAAGAGTTATTTCCTATCCCAAACATTGTGTCTTTATGCTTCCCTTTGATTTATGCATTTAAGTTTATATCTAACATCAATATTTATAAGTAGAGATCGTATATCTTGTAGCATTGTTTTTCTAAGATTTTGCAAGTCAGCTTTGGGAGGAGACCAACAACCTTGGAAGCTGCAAGAGCGAAAGAGGTCAACATCAGACATTAGGACCAAAGGTACACCTTCTTCCCTCTCCTTCTTTTCATATAATCTAGATAGTTTTGGGGTAGTTTAGGAATATAATTGTCTTTTAAGGGAATTTAGTGCTCTGCCTGTACTTAGACCCGATATAGTAATAGGGGGATTTTCCCTGCTTGCAGAATTGGAGACTCCACTTGGGAGTCTCTCTAGGGTCTTAGTGGGAGTTTTTGGCTTAAATTGGTTTGTTTCAATTTATTTTTGAGTTTATCAGGTTTAATGAGTTTGTTTAGGGTATTTGGTCACCTTCTAGGTGCCTACCAGTCTTCCCTACCCAGTCAGTTTTTCAAATCCTTTTTCTTTTTGAATAATTTCATAGGTGTACGTGCCCTACCTTTGTTCAGCCTATGTACATACACTATAACATCCGGACCATCAAACTCTGCCAGGAAACACTACCCAATCAACTTTATCTTTTGCTACATCCTTGACCTTAAACCAACATGCTAGGCCATGACACCAAAAGAAATTTTCATGATCTGATACCACTCTGTGACAACCCTAGCCTTAATCTACTGGGCTATGTCGCACATAGAAACTTGTGAAAACATCATACACATCCATATAAACATAGAAATGAAAATTATCATATAGCTATATATAAACATATATAGACGATCATTCTATTAATACACAAATTAATGCAGAAATAGCAATAATCCTACACATACAACATATACAAAATATCCAGGCATTACTCATCAATTATATCACATGTACAATTACAAAGCATGTAAATGAACACAGAAGTGGCACTTATCTTTTGATAGAATACCACCAACTATGTGCAGAACTTCCATGAACCTCCCAACCATAGACTGCATTGCTCATCACACTCGACAATGGGTCGCCCCCGAGATGGGACTAAACTCCATCGGGCAAGGGATTCCTAGGCTAGGCAAGGTCAATAGGGAAGTTGCACAGTTCCACGGGAAGGATATTCTCCCAGGAGCCAACCCACACTAACAGCCTACAAACTCTCATTCCCCAAATGCCTATCCAACCCCAGGAAGTGTGCCCCTTCTTTGATCAACAGTCTTTTGACTACCCCATTTCCCTTCCATGGCTTCAACAATAGGCTGGACAAGAATTCTCAGAGAACTATAGCTACAGTTGAGCTCCCTCCAGGAAAATCCCTTCCCAAACAAGCTCTCTCACCTGAAGAGATTTTCTCACATGCTTGACAACCTGCTTCTTCAATCCATGGGCCTAAAAACACACCTCTTCACTCCTTCTCCTAGTCAACCAACAACATGCTCAGGTGAAGGCAGCAACTAAAAATGGGTAAGGAAAAAAAATATGGTAGCAAGCCATGCTTAGCCAAGGAACTGCATTGGAAGTAACAACCAACTATTAAGGCACAATACGGTTTTAGGAAAAGTGTAGTGCATTATGCTTCACAAGAAAAACATGGGATAAATCAAAGTGCCTGCAGGTTCCATAGGAGTGTGAATGATGCAGAGGTCAAAAATGGGGAGGACGGATCAGTGTGTGAATTAGTGAGGAGTATGGTAGACTTGTGAGAATGGAAACCATCATGAGAATGGTGAGGGAACCCCCAACAAGATGAATTTCTCACTTAAAAACTACATGCGCCCAGGTTGACACATGTCTTCCTGAAGCTGCATGAGCTCCACTTAACACTCGTTCCCTTTCCCTAGGAACTTAGGACAACATAGGTTATGTCAAACCTTAACCTCTAGGAAATAATAATATAGTATTATTCCTTTAGAGGTAATCCATCTAGCTTAGCCCCTATTCCTAGACACTGAGCCCCTTCCCTTTCCAAACCTAGTGGAGCTTAGTCCCCCATAACTCTTTCTTCATGGTCGGTCTACAAGCAATAATGTAATTTTATTAATGATGTGAGTATTTACATATACAAAATCAATCTCATTGACCTTAACATCTGGGCTCTCCAGCGTAATAAACACATAATTCTTCCAGCTTATAAACACTTGTCTCACCAGCCTATAAACATAATTACAATTCATCAAGAGATCAGCCTTGGGGTGTTAAAATCCTCTCCCCTTATTTTTTCATTGTCCTCGGTGCAACTTGTTTATACATATACAATTTAAAAAAAAAATCTTCAAAGAGCTCCAAGCTTTAGCTATTGGAATCCTATTATCCACATGGTGCTCTAATTTCAAGCACCAATTCTAGTGTTCATGTTGCAGCTAATATTCAATTGCTCTATTCCATAGAGCTGTTTCAGGAAAGCATTCATCTCATTGTTCCTTATTACATGCTTAAATTAAACATCATTGAAAACACCGAATGGTTGTAGATCCACGACATTCCACCCAGCGTTAGATCTCACTGTTGATAAACTCTCAACAGGGGCTATGACTCTATAGACATAAACACTATGCTCATACACCTATTCATTTAGAAGCAACATTAGAACATACATGTGATATATATACAGACAATTCTAATAACATTATAACCTGTATACAAGATACACAACATACAATGAATAGAGAATTGATACTTATCTTTTGATTGAGAAGACCTTCCACCCCCAAGCAGGGATATGACTCCATTAGGGCAATGGCTTCCCAAGATAGCCACGGTACACAATCCACATCAACATGGTCTAGGACAAGGTACCAAACCTCAGAAGCACTCCAACCAATGATCTCTCATTCCCCACATGCCTGTACAACCCAAGGTAGTATGCACCTTCCTTCCAGGGATCCAACACAGGTTGAACAAGAAGTCTTAGAGAACCGTGTCTCTAGGAGTTCCAACTGCCCTCAGATGTCTCCAGGTACCCTCCATGCCTCATATCAGGGAACCTATCCCCACACTTCTCCCTCCAGGGCTCCAACCTTCTCCAAGGAAACCCGAGGAGAAGTGCACACACACCCAGATCCATCGGGGATCCACAAGGTAAGATCTGTTGTCTCCAATGAACATCTTCCCCGAGCTACTCTTTGTAGTCAAAATTCCAACTTTAATCAATATCATCTCATCTACATCACCCACATGCAGTTATCATGAGAGAACATAAAAGAATTCATTTAGGAACTCAAACTTAGTTCAAAAGGGAATTCAACTTTTCCCCAAAACATGAGAATCTATTTCATAATTCTTCTTGCTTATTGCATATTAGGAGTGCAACCTTCCTTGTGGTTTTTCATAAGAACCAAACTGCATACCATTTTTCCTGCATTTCTTCCTCTTGCATATAGCCAACAATTGTCAGTATTTCATGTACATCATAATTCAATTGTAATATGTACAAAACCATATGTAGTGATCTTAGAATTTCCTGCACCTAGCAATTCAATCATAATTACCAAACAATTTAATAAAATAGAATGACTCATCATTCTATGCATATGCATGTTCATAATTAATATCTGTAAATTCATTACTTCTCTTCTTCTTTTTTGAACATTTTTTTTTTTTATGTAGTCAATATTCATGTGACTACTTGACTTGCAACTTTCCTATTGCACTGTCCAACAACTCTTGAAATGTCCTCAACTTCATGAGTTAACAACATTTCAGTTGTTAGTAACCATTATTTCCATGCAATAATATATATGCATGTACTTACAAAACACATTCAACAATTGCATTTAGGTATACAATTCTATCACTTACTATGCATGAATGCAATTCTCAATGCATCTTGCATTGAATTACATAATGCTCTTTATCTCAGTCATGTATCTCAGCATCCATAAGTTGGAATTCTAGCCAATGTCCTGACACATTCCCCACACACTTCCTATTGTCTTCCCAATTAATTGGATGCCTTCCTTTTCGACCCGAACACTACACCAAGAATATGATTCTGTGGTGTTCATTAGTGTTAACAAAAAGGTTTCAGTCCAAGTTTCATTTAAAGGTAGGAATATTTTGGTCCCTGTGTGGTTCGTAACCTTTCCATATCCATACTTTTCCATATCCAACCATGTCCTGGTCTCATACATGACTAGCTTTACTGGCATTCATTCCTATAACAAGTTCTTATCCTTTATTTCTTTGGTTATTACCCCATAACCTAATTAATATGATATTATACTATGTCAGTGTGTGCATTCAAAAGATAAAAATATTTGATAACTATGACAGGCCTCTAGCCTTTACTACATCTAGTGGTATCTTATTCATGTTAATACATTCAAATAATACCATCCCGTGTATCATAAAAATTCAATTGGGGAAAAGTCTTGCCTGAATTTCCATTTGGAAATTATGTAACATAATTTCAAAAGAGAATACTTACCAGCATAGCTGCCATTAAACGAATTTGATGTTACTTGATTAGCTGATGACAGTAGAAGATTTCATGCTTCTTTTATTAGACTTATAACCACACTTTAGATTTTTGTTTCTTCCTTCCATATGAAACAAAATCATCAACAACACTTTGCAAACATGAAAGCATATTTTTTTTTTTTTAGTTGTCCCAACAAGCCATAACATACTTTCTTCCACAAAAATTGCGGTAATTTCTTTCTCCCTGTAAAACTTTTCCTTGCTAATCCCAGAAGTCTTTAATTCTTCCTGGATTCCTGAACCTTCTTGTGCTCTCATTGTAGTCATTATACATGATTATTTCTGTCCTTAGCACTTTCTAGCCAATCACCCTTGGCTTCCCTTTGCATTTACAGCCAATACTCGACAGATATTAACCTTCAACTTTCATTTATTCCCTAGATCCTACTATCCTAACTCATATTTGGATGAATTATAATTCCAAACATGTTGTCTTATAGACTTTGGATCTTCAATATCTAGTTACTCTTCAAAACTGAACTCCTTTAATCCTTTCCTGACTGAATACTTTAGTACTTGAGGTTTTGTTGTACTCTTCTCTTCTCTTTTCCAACTAGCCTCAAACTTGACTTGCCTAGCCAAACTCTAGCATACTGCAAGGATGCACATATGCCTCCTTTTCTATCTGCATCGAATTAACTAAAAGTACTTATTTTACCTTACCATCATAGCTTCAAGTGGTACCTACAACCTCTTGGTTTCCATTCATGGCTCTATGTCACTTACGATGGATTTTTGTTAGGAACCATCTCCTCTGTATTCAAACCCATGCATAGAACCATTTTCTTCTTCTTGGTTACTTTTTGTTTTCTCTTTAGAAATCATTTCACTTTTAAATTATTCTTGACTTGATATCTACCTCATTAATTCTTCTTCCATTATCTTAGAATGTTCATGGAATTGACTCCATCCAGGAGTCCTTCCTTGTGTACCTTGCATACTTGCAACCACATATTATGCTAATATTAATTTTCAGCATTCCATTATTATTTGGATTCCTCTGATTCAGTTCCTTCATGAATGAATTATAATTCCAGTCATGTTCTATGAGTAACCTTGGTTAGTTAACACCAACTTCTTTCTTGAAGCAATTTGATTTAGCCTTATGACATCCATATTCAACTTCCGTCATTCCATATTTGATGACCTTCATTCCATGTTTCCAATGCACATTCTGGTAGAAATAATGGAGGTGCTATCTCCAACTGTGGGACTAATCCTTAGAGATGTCACATCTTATCTCCAAACTCTTTCATATTCCATAAAAAATTCCTTCCTTATTTCCATTCTTTGCATCTCTATATGAAATTATGGTTCATGCATTATCATGTATTGCATATGGCTGAATACTTGGAATCCTCTTTCCAAGACCTTTCCAATGACTGGCTCCTTGCTCAATTCAGAATCCTGAGCATAAAGTTATGGACAATTAAAAATTGTCTTTTCAATGATGCAATCCATGTGCAGTTATTCTCCTTTCTCAAAGCCAAAATTGCTCTTGGACCTTCGTCAGACCCACTCATAAGGTTCACATACCTTCTTTAGTGCTTTTGATGCAGGTTTGAACAATCAAAACCCCGCGGCTTCCATCCTAAGCCATTTTCTTTCTTAAAAGAAATTTATGGGCACTAGCCCTCTTCCTTTGGCCCCAATCTCATGTGACCATAGGTTGTGACCAAGTGCTAGTATGATAGGTGCTTATATAGATCTTTGATACCTTGGGGCTCTATAATTTCAGGCTTCAAGGGTTCTCGCAAATCCAAACCTCTAATTCTCTAGAGCGCCTAATTTGGAGAATTCACAAAGAATGGTGGATCGACGTTCCACGACTTCCCAACATCCAACGACTGAGATCTATTATGAAACTCCGTCTCTGGGAGTTTTTTAAGAACTTATCTATAGGTCCACTAGAGTGTCGTTCCGATGAATTCATAAACAACAATTCAACGGACTGCGCCTTCTCTCTAACCAACGACCATGATCAACTCCGGGACTCTAGGCTTCGAAAGTTTCAGACTGTCCACACTTCAAACCTTTAGGAATACCAAGTCTCTAGGTTGCTGCATCTGTTTCCACATACCCTCTCACGATCAATGGTCAATATGGACTCCGACCTTTGAGAGTCCTCGACCTTAACTATCTATGCCTTGAATCCTCTGAAGTACCAAGTCTCTGGAATACGATATCTACTGTCGCGTGTCCCTCCTTGATCAACGATGAGGATTTACTCTGCTATTCGGAGCTTCCGAAGTCTTCAAAATTTAACAATTCTAAACCAAGTTCATATTCTTTGTGCAATCCATCAGGGGCCCCACCGACCATACTTGAGGAAAGTGCCACGTGGAAGAATACTAGAAGTGAACATGTGGCCCAATCAGGTGGGTGACACATGTCATGTTCTAACTGGCATAATCAATATTCGAAGGGTATGTAACTCACTGGCACATGGCATGCATCTCATGTGCCCACATCATATCAGGTGACATCAACAAGTCACATCACTTTAGGACTTCGGGAGTTTTAGGGCTTTAGAACTCTGGAACTTCAGAACTTTGGGACTTCAGAACTCTGAGACTTCAGAAGATTTTACACTCTCACACCTCAAATATTACGAACGCCGAACTCCTAAACCTCTTAACCTTCCGGGGGGTCCACATAGTAAAACTATCATCAATTAAGGTGGTGACATATGGAAGGACTAGGGAAGTCCACATCACCCAGGGTAATGTCATCATGCCACATCACTTCGGCTCTTTGGCTTCGGAACTTCGAGCTTCGGGGCTTCGGAATATTTTCACATTAGCACACTCCAATTCTTTCGAAAGCTGAACTCTGAATAAGATAATATTTTGACACGCATCTCCTTTGATGGACAACCCAGATTAACTCCAGACTTCAGGACTTCTGGAGATTTTCTCTCTATCACACTTTTTTTCTCCCTAACGTCGAACTCCTGAATGAGTCAATCTACCGACAAATGTCTTCTTTGATGGATGGTCCAGATTAACTCTAGACTTCGGGACTTCGATATTTTTTTTCTCTATCACACTTTGTTTCTCCTAAACATCGAACTCCCGAATGAGTCAATCTGCCGACACGTGTCTCCTTTCATGTACTGTCTGAATTAACTCCGGACTTTGAGAGTTTTTCTCTCTATCACACTTTGTTTCTACCGAACACCGAACTCCCAAACGATTCAATATTCTGACACATGTCTCCTTTGATGGACGGTCCAGATTAACTCTGGACTTTAGGACTTCGGGATTTTTTCACTCTATCACACTTTGTTTCTCCCGAACGTCGAACTCCCAAACGAGTCAATCTGTCGAAACGTGTCTCCTTTTATGGATGGTCCAGATTAACTCCAAACTTCGGAACTTCGTGATTTTTTCTCTCTATCACACTCCATTTCTCCCGAAGTGCTGAATTTACAAACTGTCGTGAGATCTACAGCTCACCATCACTTGTTCTCAAATCTGAGGACTGAGATTTGCTCTTCACCGCTGATCTAAAAATGAAGAAGACTTGTATTCTTGAAAATATTTGCAAGATTTAATTCATGTGTTAAAATGCAAATGGATCAATTTTGCAACACAAATTTTATAGAAATTACTCATTAAAGATGCATATAAACAACAACAATAAACAGTGAACAGAAAACACATAACACAACAAATGATAAAGGAGTTCACCCCTCTCTTGGGCTACATCTCCTGGTCCAGCTTCCAATGG
>JZKD02S0181809.1:6011-22825 GCA_000966675.3 Picea glauca | reverse complement strand
AAAATTTATCTTACTGAGTAGAGATTGGATATCCTTCTTTGACCTTGGTATGGACAGCCTCTGAATTGCTTCCACCTAAGCTGGATCAATTTTCACTCCTTCTGTTGAAACAATGTGAACTAGGAGCTTACCCTTCTTGAGAGAAAATTTAGATTTTTTGGGGTTCAGTGAAATCCCGAACTATCTGCATTTCAAAAATACTCTTTTCAGATGCTTCAGATGCTCTTCATGACTGCTAGAATAAACTGTGATATCATCAAGATAGATAAGGACAAACTTTTCCTTCTCTCCCACGAAAGTTATGTCCATGGCGCTCTGAAAAGTGGCCCTGACATTCATTAGCCCAAATGGCATCTTGGCGTACATGAAGGTACCCCAAGGAGTAGTAAAGGCAGTTTTTTATTCATCATCAGGATGTACAGAAACCTGGTTATATCCTGAGAAGCCATCTAGGAAAGACATGACAGTGGCCCCTGAAATTCTTTGCAGCAAGTGTTCCATCTTGGGTAGGGGATAGTTGTCTTTCTTTGAGAATTTATTTAGGTTTCTAAAATCAATGCATAACCTGATCTCACCATTTTTCTTTCTCAATATTACTATATTTTCTATCCATTTAGAGTATCTTAATGGAATTATGATTTTGGCATCAAGGAGCTTTTTGATTTCTTTTTCAATTACAGGCAATAGGAGAGGAATGATAGGTCTCAGTTTATGTTTGAAAGGGATGGTGTCTTTCTCAAGAGGAATATTATGTTGAATGACATTAGGATCATAGGTTTTTAGATCATTGTATTTCCAGGCAAAAACATCAGAAAAATCCTTCATAATGCTGCAATATTTTGACCTCTGATCAGCAGTTAATTCAATGGACAGATTTATGAATTTAGGATGATTTTGGCTTCCTATATTGTGCTCATGGACAGTAGGATCCTTCTCCTTCTTATCAGGTTTGTAGGGGACATCATTTTGGTTGAAAGGCTTCTCAAGAGGCACCAAACCCCNCTTTGAGAAATGAGCTTTAAAAGTAAAAATTTAAAAAAGTACCCTTTTTAAAAGACATCCTATCACCTAAAATGAAAAATCTCAATTGATTTATTTGAGGAGATAACACTGGCTCCTATTGGGGGTGAAAGCCTCCCTGTGAGGTTTCAAGAACCACATAACCAATGCCTTTTCTGAAAAATGAAAATTTAAACTTATCTACTAGTGTTTCCATTGGGCATGGATTTATTTTGCAAAAACAAAAACTAAAAATAAAAATTACAACGACAAGGTTTTGAAGCCTTAGGTAAAATAGAGTTTCAGAAAACGCCCATTGACTGGGCCACCAAACATTTCTTCACCTTCCAAACTTTGTAGAATGAAGGTGTTGTTATGTTGTACTTGAGTTATCATGAAAGGACCAGTCCACAAAGAATCAAACTTTTCATGCTTGCCTTTATCTTGTCTGAGGGCATCCCATTTCAGAACCTAGACACCAACCTGAAAGTCGTCCACCTTTGCTTTTCTGTCAAAAGTATCCTTGATACTCTTTTGATGAGCTTCTGATTTATCCACCAACTATTCTCTGACCTGCTACAATTCTACCAAGTTAAGCATTCTTCTCACCATATCATTTGATTCAGTTTGTTCCTCCTGAAAAAACCTAGCCACTGGTAAAACTAGTTGAATGGGGAAAATGGCATCAGTGCCATAAACCAGTTTGAAGGGAGAATTTCCTATGGATTTCTTGTTAGTTACTCTGTTTTCCCAAAGATCAAACTTTAGTTTAGAATCCCATCTCTTTTGATTCTCCTCCAACAGATTTCTGATGATTTTGACTAGACTCTTATTGGACGACTCACCAAGGCCATTACCTTGAGGGTAGTAAGAAGTAGAGTGCATCAATAGAATGCCCATTGACTTACACATTTCAACCAATGCATCAGCTTTGAAGGATGTTGCATTATCTGTCACTATCCTTTTTGGGCAACTGAATCTGATCAGGATGTTTTCATAGAGAAACTTCATGACTACCTGATGAGTGGCATTTCTAGTGGGGATTGCCTCTATCCACTTTGTAAAATAGTCAATGGCTACCGAGATCCATTTATGTTGACCACTATATGAAGGATTAATCTTGCCTATGAAATCTAAACCCCATTGATGAAAATGACCATTCACTACAATAGGTCTCAGGGGTAGAGATTTTAGTTGTTGTTTTCCTGTGAATCTTTGACACTTATCACAAGATTTTACAAAGGCACACACATCTGAAAAAAGAAAAGGCCACTAATACCCAGCCCTTAAGATTTTATGAGCTATGGTCTTCTAGTAATGATGGCCTCCACAAATACTTGAATGAAACTGATGCATGAATTTAGTTGACTCTTCTTTGTCTAAACATCTTAGTCGTAAACTAGTAGGATCTTTCCAATACAAAAGATTATCATTAATGCACAATTTAATTGCTCTGAGCTTAAGGGCTCAGGCTTGAGTCATGCTAAGTTTAGGAGAAACCTCCAACTTCTGTAAAAAATGAATAATACCTGAATACTACTCACATGAAGACAAATTCTCGGCCACCTGCTGGCTTCCATGTTGTTCTTCCGCTGCTACCCTTGTCTGCAAACTTGCTGAACTTTCCCCAATGAAATTTATGTCCAAAATATCACAGTTCTCTTCTGTTAAAAGCTTGGCAAGACCCTAGCCTTTTACCAGCTTAGTGGGCTTCACTTCTATGTCAAAATCAATCAGCTTTGTGATCCATTTAGTGCTCTTTCCATCAATATCAAGTTGAGTCAAGACATCCTTCACAGAGGCTGAAGGAACATAGGCAACAACCTTTGCATGGAGGATATAAATTCTGAAAGATTTTAATGACTTAATGAGAGAATAAGCTTGTTTTTCTATAGGATCATATTTTAGTTCATCATCTCTGAGTGATTTGCTGAAAAAAGCCACCGGGTGATCAAGACTTTCATCATCCTTTTGTAACAAGACAGTTTGGATTGTGTCATAGGAAACAAAAGAGAAAATATCGAAGTTCTTGGTGTAATTCAGACTGATTAGAGTGGGGGATTCCATGATAGCCTATTTGATATCCTAAAATGAACTTCTTGCATTTTCTGTCCATTTAATCTCAGATCCCTTTTTTAGCATAGAGGTTATGTGTTTCACTAATTCAACAAAATTAGGAATAAATCTTCTGACAAAATTTATCTTACCGAGTAGAGATTGGATATCCTTCTTTGACCTTGGTATGGACAACCTCTGAATTGCTTCCACCTAATCTGGATCAATTTTCACTCCTTCTATTGAAACAATGTGACCTAGGATCTTACCCTTCTTGAGAGCAAATTTAGATTTTTTGGGGTTCAGTGAAATATCGAACTATCTGCATTTCAAAAATACTCTTTTCAGATGCTTCAAATGCTCTTCATGACTGCTAGAATAAACTGTGATATCATCAAGATAGATAAGGACAAACTTGTCCTTCTCTCCCATGAAAGTTATGTCCATGGCGCTCTAAAAAGTGGCCCTGACATTCATTAGCCCAAATGGCATCTTGGCGTACATGAAGGTACCCCAAGGAGTAGTAAAGGAAGTTTTTTCTTCATCATCAGGATGTACAAAAACTTGGTTATATCCTGAGAAGCCATCTAGGAAAGACATGACAGTGGCCCCTGAAATTCTTTGCAGCAAGTGTTCCATCTTGGGTAGGGGATAGTTGTCTTTCTTTGAGAATTTATTTAGGTTTCTAAAATCAATGCATAACCTGATCTCACCATTTTTCTTTCTCAATATTACTATATTTTCTATCCATTTAGAGTATCTTAATGGAATTATGATTTTGGCATCAAGGAGCTTTTTGATTTCTTTTTCAATTACAGGCAATAGGAGAGGAATGATAGGTCTCAGTTTATGTTTGAAAGGGATGGTGTCTTTCTCAAGAGGAATATTATGTTGAATGACATTAGGATCATAGGTTTTTAGATCATTGTATTTCCAGGCAAAAACATCAGAAAAATCCTTCATAATGCTGCAATATTTTGACCTCTGATCAGCAGTTAATTCAATGGACAGATTTATGAATTTAGGATGATTTTGGCTTCCTATATTGTGCTCATGGACAGTAGGATCCTTCTCCTTCTTATCAGGTTTGTAGGGGACATCATTTTGGTTGAAAGGCTTCTCAAGAGGCACCAAACCCCGAAGTATATAATTGTTGGGCAGCTGAATGATATCATGTTGACCCATTTTTCTGTTTAGCGTAGGCTTCTCGGATTCCTCTACATTTTGATTTTCCTGGTCAATATGCATATCAAAAAATTCATCTACAACCAGCAGAAATCTAGTAAGATCATCATCATCTTCAAAAACTTTCCAATATTTGACAATGTCAGGCAGGTATGGTCTATATTTGACTTGGATTTCATAATTCAATCTAGGATGCATGGGAGGAATGAACATACTTGTTGAGACAACAAGGGAATCAACAAGGTGATTCATAGCTCTGGGTATATAAGAAATATCAAAAATGGAAAAAGAGTCCCCGATTTTCCATACCTCATCCCTGTAGGCTTTCAACCTGACATGTTTTGCTTGGAAAGTACTATTCACTTGTTGTATGATGAGATCCACATCTCCAAACACTTTTAGTCCTTTGATTCTCATCTCCTTGGCAGAATTTAATCCTAATAGAAAAGCCTCATACTCTGCTATATTGTTAGTAGTTTTGAAATCAAGTTTAAAAGACAAATGAATAGCCTCTTTTGAAGGAGAAATCAAAACTACACCTGCACCTACTGAGTCTTTGGTACTAGCACCATCAAAGAACATGCTCCACACGGGAGTACTCTCTCCATCAATCTGCTGATAAGTAGGCTTTGTGAGCTGCAAAGGGGCTAGCTGAGAATCATCTATTTGCAGAATGCATGATCCGAAGTCTATGTCTAATGCATAAATGGGATGGTTTACAGAATTCTTCCCATCACTAATGATGTAGGCAAGTNTGGTTATATCCTGAGAAGCCATCTAGGAAAGACATGACAGTGGCCCCTGAAATTCTTTGCAGCAAGTGTTCCATCTTGGGTAGGGGATAGTTGTCTTTCTTTGAGAATTTATTTAGGTTTCTAAAATCAATGCATAACCTGATCTCACCATTTTTCTTTCTCAATATTACTATATTTTCTATCCATTTAGAGTATCTTAATGGAATTATGATTTTGGCATCAAGGAGCTTTTTGATTTCTTTTTCAATTACAGGCAATAGGAGAGGAATGATAGGTCTCAGTTTATGTTTGAAAGGGATGGTGTCTTTCTCAAGAGGAATATTATGTTGAATGACATTAGGATCATAGGTTTTTAGATCATTGTATTTCCAGGCAAAAACATCAGAAAAATCCTTCATAATGCTGCAATATTTTGACCTCTGATCAGCAGTTAATTCAATGGACAGATTTATGAATTTAGGATGATTTTGGCTTCCTATATTGTGCTCATGGACAGTAGGATCCTTCTCCTTCTTATCAGGTTTGTAGGGGACATCATTTTGGTTGAAAGGCTTCTCAAGAGGCACCAAACCCCAAAGTATATAATTGTTGGGCAGCTGAATGATATCATGTTGACCCATTTTTCTGTTTATCGTAGGCTTCTCGGATTCCTCTACATTTTGATTTTCCTGGTCAATACGCATATCAGAAAATTCATCTACAACCAGCATAAATCTAGTAAGATCATCATCATCTTCAAAAACTTTCCAATATTTGACATTGTCAGGCAGGTATGGTCTATATTTGACTTGGATTTCATAATTCAGTCTAGGAGGCATGGGAGGAATGAACATACTTGTTGAGACAAAAAGGGAATCAACAAGGTGATTCATAGCTCTGGGTATATAAGAAATATCAAAAATGGAAAAAGAGTCCCCGATTTTCCATACCTCATCCTTGTAGGCTTTCAACCTGACATGTTTTGCTTGGAAGGTACTATTCACTTGTTGTATGATGAGATCCACATCTCCAAACACTTTTAGTCCTTTGATTCCCATCTCCTTGGCAGAATTTAATCCTAATAGAAAAGCCTCATACTCTGCTATATTGTTAGTAGTTTTGAAATCAAGTTTAAAAGACAAATGAATAGCCTCTTTTGAAGGAGAAATCAAAACTACACCTGCACCTGCTGAGTCTTTGGTACTAGCACCATCAAAGAACATGCTCCACACGGGAGTACTCTCTCCATCAATCTGCTGATAAGTAGGCTTTGTGAGATACAAAGGGGCTAGCTGAGAATCATCTATTTGCAGAATGCATGATCCGAAGTCTATGTCTAATGCATAAATGGGATGGTTTACAGAATTCTTCCCATCACTAATGATGTAGGCAAGTTGATTTTCTCTGTAAAGTCTCTTTAGATATCCTCCAAACATCGGGACTGTGGCATACAAAAGATCCATCTGCAAGGTACCTCCTAGCCTTTTTTTCCATGAACACGACAAGAGGAGACCGAACTTGGGTGGGATATCAACCACTACAACATCCATTACCATGCTTCTCATTGGCAGCCGTGCAAGGTTTATGACAAGGTATTTTATGAGGTTGAGGCATCTAACTTTCCTAGAGTCGAAAGAGAATATATCATGGTAAGGTTTTGTGATGTCAAGCCCAAGTTCATCCATCACTTCTTTAGGCATAAGATTGTGTGATGCTCTCGAGTCAAGCAAGCAGTTGTGAAGGATCTTGTCATGGATATTCAGGGATATGTAGAAGGGTGGACAAGAGTCATCTTGGTCTTCTACCATAGTTCCTATAGTCACTGTGGGCTTGTCATCTTGAAGGTTCACGTAATCAACAGTTGGAGGAGTCTTTGGTTGAAGGGACTTCAGGATAGCAGACTTGAATATGTCAATCTTCATAAGTTCAGTCAATGGCATAGGTATTTTCACCTTCTGAATTTCTGATTCGAAATTAAATGAATATGATATTTTATCGGAAGGTTTTACCTCATTAGAAGGAGCTTTGAGGGAGACTTGTTCTTTAGCTTGGGGCTGCAATTGCTTCTATTTCTATTTTGCAGGAGTGGAGGTCTACTTTGCAGGAGTAGTAGGTTTCTTGGCAGCAACATCTTTTTTTTTTTTTCTGGGGGCAACAAGCAATGGCTTTGGAGCAGCCGTTTTAGATCTTAAATTGTAACCTGGCTGATCATCTATCTGACAAAAAGATTCTTCAAAGCTTGCCTCATGAATCTGCTCATCCATCTGGGCTTCCTCATAATCTATTTGTGTCAAGAAGGAGGAATCATTTTCATCCCCAAAGCAATTGATGTCGTCTTCTTCTTCAACTTCATCATGAGATATCTCCTGTTCTTCTTCTAGCACTGCATTTTGGAAGGGGGCCCTGATTCTTTGGTCTCCAGCTGCATTCTTGTCTTTCTGAAGGATCTGGACCTACTGGTTGTTCCTTCTGTAAGGGAAAGCATTGGGATTCCTGGGAGCATAGGCATTAGGCTCTTTACTTCTTGCTGGTTGCTGACTCTGAATTTTCAGTTTCGACATTTCTGAGGTCAAGTTGTCCAACATCTTAGCCATCTTTTCCATTTTGGTATTTGAAGAAGAAGGAGGATCAACAAACGACTTCTTTCTCTCAAATTTTCATTTAATTTTTTGAGATGCCATAATGTTAGATTCAACCTCAAGAGCAACATATTGCATTAAAGAGAGTGTGGCTGACCTTCTTTCTCTAAGGATTAAGCAAAATTTTGGATCAAAGGCAGAAGAGTAAGTAATCTTTGTTGATGCATCAGTTGGCTTGATATCTGTCAGAATCTTGCCAAACATCTTATTGAATCTTTTGGTGAAGTATGAGATAGACTCCCCATTTTCTCTTCTTAGATTTCTGAATTCAGTAATATAATACAAGAGGTCTCTTATTTCTCCCAAATGTTTCAAAAACACCTCATCTAACCGCTCAATGCCTGCCACTAAATTTGCTGGCAGTTCCTTGAACCACTTCCTAGCTTGACCATCCAAGCTTTGCACAAAAATTCTGGTCCAAACATCTTCCTCTGAAATGTTAATATTCTCAGCATAAGCATAGAAAGCTTCTATATGTTCTTCAGCAGTATAATCCCCAGATCCAGTAAACTTTGGTATATATTTTTGATAATCTCCTGTTGGCATGGATGATAAGGGATTGGGCAACACAAGAGGGGCATACCTATTGTCTAAGATTTGTTCCATTTTTTTCAAAGGGGCATCCATGGAAATCTTGGGGGTTGATGTAGAGGAAGAAGTTTATGTAGATGATGGTTGAGATGGGATAGGTGGGACTATGGACAATGGTAGTCTTACTTCACTGAGGAATGAAGGAGAAGCACTGGTAGGATGACTACCCTGGAATGTGTTTCCTGAATAAGGTGGAAAGTAAGAAGCTCTGTAAAACTGACCGAGCAGTAAGGCCAATTTTTCTTCACCCTTAGAGGAAAGATCTTGTAAAATATCTTCAAGAATGAGCAAACTGGTATGAGTATGGAAAAAACTCTCTACAGGCTCAATTGGCGAAGAATTCAAAGAAGAGGAAGAGTCCTCTTCTTGGGGAGATTCTGCAACTTCTTCTCCTAAGTTGGATATAGTAACATGCTCATAAATAGAATCTATAACATCAGGGGAAATTGAAGGTTCATCACCCTTCAAGATTTCAAACACAATTTCAATTTTCTGAGAACTAGAAGTTTCAGCAGAAGGGGATTTGACAAGAGGTTCTCTAGATACAAAAGAAGAAGTGTTTCTTGAAATACTTGGTTTAGATGCTCTTACAGATCCATAAGTTTGTCTTTGCAATGATTTTCCACTTCTGATGATTTTCTCAGGATCTGGAACTGGTGCTGGCAGTGGTCTTTCTTGGTTTTCCCTGGTATGAGCCCTTCTCGGAGCCACTTCGTTCTAATGGAGTCGCCAGATAGATGGTTACAACCGGCAATGTGTCCAAACTTTGTCTATCATCAAAGTTGGATCTTTTCATCTCCCAAGGAAGCTGAGCTTCAGTCTCCTATCCCCAGCAACGACGTCAATTTGTTATCACTCCAGGAAACTCTCCTAGGTTGTATCTCAGATATGCCTAGTAACTTGAACTTTTTGTAACTATTTTCTCAATAATGGGTGTGGGTTTGGATCAAGATGAATATCTTAACTCACTGGATTGTATCTTCAAGACAGTCTAACTATGTTCATGCAATACAAGGCCTTCAAGAGCTATTATTAGATAGGTTTGCAGATCAAATGGATAAGAAAAACAATCAATTAACCAGAACATACATAGGCAATATATATGATGGGTCAACAAACTAGAAAAGAATGCTTATGATTCTTGCTTAACAATCAAAAGGTAACATGACAGTTACCATGGGACCATTAAACATAGACAAAGGAATGATTTCAACTAATAGGCATAGAAAAAGATAAAAGAGAGTCTAACAATAACAGTGAAAGAAGCTTGCAGGCTTAAAATATTAAAGAAAGTGTCTTTATCATAATAACAGTGGATTACAGAACTCAAAATTGAACCCATTGTTCATCAAATGTTTTGGGATTTATATCCCTTTACAAACAGTTTCAAGATCCTAGATTACTGGATCGAATTTTGCCTAAAATAGAAAATCACTAACTAGCCCAAGAAAGTAGGCAAAGATCCTATAAACTAGGTCAATTCAAATTCTCAAATGATCTTTATGTTCTTCAGATTCTTTGGCAGGTGTAGTGAGCCTTCCGAGGCTGCTGGATCTCATGTGATATGGGAGGAGTCGAACATTGCACCTATTGACAATCAAACAACTTCATATCCTTGAAAATAACTACCTGTTTTTTACCTTTCCGTCTTATAGAGCACCTCCAAAACCAAAACAAACTCTTGATAAGGATGTCATTAATTATCTTTCATCGATTGGAACCATTTTCTAGGCTTTTGGACAAGGAAAACTTGGACCTGTCCAAAAACATTAACTTTCTGCCTTATCAGTGCTTTTGGTAGCTAGAGTAGATAGAATTTAGACCAATTAGCTACCGAAAGCTCTGCTTTCGGTGGCTAATGAACAATCGATATGTTCGCCTAAGCCACCGAAACCTGAGATTAT
This sequence comes from Picea glauca, assembly GCA_000966675.3. Classification (NCBI taxonomy): domain Eukaryota; kingdom Viridiplantae; phylum Streptophyta; class Pinopsida; order Pinales; family Pinaceae; genus Picea; species Picea glauca. The sequence goes on along the minus strand of JZKD02S0181809.1, from coordinate 12,718 downwards.
CAAAATTTCAAAAATACCCTTTGTATTAGCTCAAAAACACCTTAGGACTAATCCTTTTAGGCTTCTACATCTTGCTCAAATATTGTAGGGTTACTGGCTGCCTTTGGTTCATTGCACTGAACTTCCACCTCTGCTAGGGTCTCAAGAGAAGCATGTGTCTGAGCTTGGTGTTTTGAAGACATAGCTTGTTTCCCAAAGCCCTGACCTTTTTCTTCAAGCCCTGAGCTACTCTCCATAAGTTGTTGTAGTATTTTACGATCTTGTCCTTCTTTTTCTTCTCCTTTATGCTTTCATGGGCTAATATTTCCAAGGATGAGTTGCTTTCTGCAAAGTTCTTTGACAGGGTTTCATACCTGGTTTTGATTNGGGAAATTGAAGGTTCATCACCCTTCAAGATTTCAAACACAATTTCAATTTTCTGAGAACTAGAAGTTTCAGCAGAAGGGGATTTGACAAGAGGTTCTCTAGATACAAAAGAAGAAGTGTTTCTTGAAATACTTGGTTTAGATGCTCTTACAGATCCATAAGTTTGTCTTTGCAATGATTTTCCACTTCTGATGATTTTCTCAGGATCTGGAACTGGTGCTGGCAGTGGTCTTTCTTGGTTTTCCCTGGTATGAGCCCTTCTCGGAGCCACTTCGTTCTAATGGAGTCGCCAGATAGATGGTTACAACCGGCAATGTGTCCAAACTTTGTCTATCATCAAAGTTGGATCTTTTCATCTCCCAAGGAAGCTGAGCTTCAGTCTCCTATCCCCAGCAACGACGTCAATTTGTTATCACTCCAGGAAACTCTCCTAGGTTGTATCTCAGATATGCCTAGTAACTTGAACTTTTTGTAACTATTTTCTCAATAATGGGTGTGGGTTTGGATCAAGATGAATATCTTAACTCACTGGATTGTATCTTCAAGACAGTCTAACTATGTTCATGCAATACAAGGCCTTCAAGAGCTATTATTAGATAGGTTTGCAGATCAAATGGATAAGAAAAACAATCAATTAACCAGAACATACATAGGCAATATATATGATGGGTCAACAAACTAGAAAAGAATGCTTATGATTCTTGCTTAACAATCAAAAGGTAACATGACAGTTACCATGGGACCATTAAACATAGACAAAGGAATGATTTCAACTAATAGGCATAGAAAAAGATAAAAGAGAGTCTAACAATAACAGTGAAAGAAGCTTGCAGGCTTAAAATATTAAAGAAAGTGTCTTTATCATAATAACAGTGGATTACAGAACTCAAAATTGAACCCATTGTTCATCAAATGTTTTGGGATTTATATCCCTTTACAAACAGTTTCAAGATCCTAGATTACTGGATCGAATTTTGCCTAAAATAGAAAATCACTAACTAGCCCAAGAAAGTAGGCAAAGATCCTATAAACTAGGTCAATTCAAATTCTCAAATGATCTTTATGTTCTTCAGATTCTTTGGTAGGTGTAGTGAGCCTTCCAAGGCTACTGGATCTCATGTGATATGGGAGGAGTCGAACATTGCACCTATCGACAATCAAACAACTTCATATCCTTGAAAATAGATACCTGTTTTTTACCTTTCTGTCTTATAGAGCACCTCCAAAACCAAAAAAAAATCTTGATAAGGATGTCATTAATTATCTTTCATCGATTGGAACCATTTTTTAGGCTTTTGGAAAAGGAAAACTTGGACCTGTGCAAAAACATTAACTTTCTGCCTTATCAGTGCTTTCAGTAGCTAGAGTAGATAGAATTTAGACCAATTAGCTACCGAAAGCTCTGCTTTCGATGGCTAATGAACAATCGATATGTTCGCCTAAGCCACCGAAGCCTGAGATTATCAAAATTTCAAAAATACCCTTTGTATTAGCTCAAAAACACCTTAGGACTAATCCTTTTAGGCTTCTACATCTTGCTCAAATATTGTAGGGTTACTGGCTGCCTTTGGTTCATTGCACTGAACTTCCACCTCTGCTAGGGTCTCAAGAGAAGCATGTGTCTGAGCTTGGTGTTTTGAAGACATAGCTTGTTTCCTCAAAGCCCTGACCTTTTTCTTCAAACCCTGAGCTACTCTCCATAAGCTGTTGTAGTATTTTACGATCTTGTCCTTCTTTTTCTTCTCCTTTATGATTTCATGGGCTAATCTTTCCAAGGATGAGTTGCTTTCTGCAAAGTTCTTTGACAGGGTTTCATACCTAGTTTTGATTACCCTTTCTAGCACTTCTTGCTCGACTAACTTCGTCTTAAGATTCTTGATTTCCTTTGATTTACTCTGCTTCACTCATTTGCTAGATGAGGCATCTACAATTTGTGGTTCTTGTTATTCTTGAGGTGTAGGTTGTGGAAGGTCTTCATAACTTGCTGTGTATATATCCACAAAAACAGAATTTTCACGCCCCGTGGTAACTAAATCCTCATGCCCTATTTCAATCTAGTGCTCTTCATCCTCCGAGTCTGTGTAAGGAAGATTAAGAATCTTTTTGTTTACTGGGGATTCTTTGGCCTTTTTTTTTTCACTGTTGAAATTTAATTTCTTCTTAGTTTTGTCAAGCTTAGAGGAAGGAGAGGGTTGATTAACTGGAGCTGGAGAGATAGCTCTCCTCCTCCTCTTTCCACTTCTGGGAGTAGAAGACTTCTTGGAATGAGGACTATTTTTACCTTTTGGTTGAACCTCAGTCTGGAAATAATTCCAAAACAAGAAGTAATTCCACTCTTTGCCTCTCCTTTGCAACAACTCACAAACCAAAATTTTAATCAGACTGTGGTGGGATAATCTACCTGCAACTTTATTGGGCATGGCCTTGACTTGATGAGCCATTTTGAATAAACTTCTGTGGAGAAAATAGGGCAGATTGAGTGGGTTTCTACCAGTCAAATGATTTATGAGTTTAAAATAGTAAATCATCACTCTGTTATATCACCCTTCACAAGTTATATAAACCATTATGGCTTTTAGTAACTTCTACCATTTCTCTTCAAGGAAAGACACATGAATGTCTTTCTTCCATATCAAACCCCTGTGTTCTGGTTTCAAATAAGACCCGAATTCAACATTCTTAGTGACAGTAGCTTTAAACCATTTTTCTCCAGTCCTGGGAAGCTCTGTCACTTCAGCTATGAGGGATTCATCTATATCGAATTCATCCCGACCTATGATTTCTTTATTTCCATCAAAATTGAGGGCAAAGGCCTCTACCACCTGTTGATGAGAACTCTATAATTTTTTGCAAAAATTATAACATCCTGCATTCCTGAACAATTGACATACCTCCAGGTGCAATTCCAAGTAAATGATGTCATCAATCTCTTTCCTCAGGGTTGATGCTCCTTTCTTCATTTGCCACAATTCTTCCACACACCTGTGATCAAAGGAATGGATTTTGGGGGAGAGTTACACAACGTAGAGTTAGGGAGAGTCGGCTTAGTTGTGACAGAAATGAGAAAACTGAGGAGAGCTTTAGAGCATGGAACTGATTACAAGGGATAGAACAAAATGGTTGGTGATTTGCAGTAGGCATAGTCGATAACTTTAATGATGGAGGGTACGTAAGCATATGGCTTGATGATGCAGCGATTTGAAAAGATTCGCTTATATCATACAGGGATTGGCTTCCGATCGTGAACGGTTTGTTCTCCTGTCTTTTCGACGGCTTATTGTAATTATAAAACTTCAAACCCGATGATTGAAATGTGTGAAAGGATGTGCTGACTCTTTCCCCGCTTCTACGATTTTGGTGGCTAAAACATCCTTGAATTCCTTTGTTTAATCTACTGAAAGATAAGGCTTTCAGTGGCTAATGAACAATCGAAATGTCGCCTAAGCCAATGAAACCTGAGATTTGAATTAGATCAAATAAAAACTAAACAAAATTTTATTTAAACTTTATTACATGCGTAAAGATTTAACAAATGAGCTTTAAAAGTAAAAATTAAAAAAAAAAGTACCCTTTTTAAAAGACATCCTATCACCTAAAATGAAAAATCTCAATTGATTTATTTGAGGAGATAACATAATCATCACATAGAACCTGATAATGCTTCCTGAGACTTCTTCAANTTGTCCTTCTTTTTCTTCTCCTTTATGCTTTCATGGGCTAATATTTCCAAGGATGAGTTGCTTTCTGCAAAGTTCTTTGACAGGGTTTCATACCTGGTTTTGATTACCCTTTCTAGCACTTCTTGCTCGACTAACTTCGTCTTAAGATTCTTGATTTCCTTTGATTTACTCTGCTTCACTCATTTGCTAGATGAGGCATCTACAATTTGTGGTTCTTGTTATTCTTGAGGTGTAGGTTGTGGAAGGTCTTCATAACTTGCTGTGTATATATCCACAAAAATAGAATTTTCACACCCCGTGGTAACTGAATCCTCATGCCCTGTTTCAATCTAGTGCTCTTCATCCTCCGAGTTTGTGTAAGGAAGATTAAGAATCTTTTTGTTTACTGGGGATTCTTTGGCCTTTTTTTTTCACTGTTGAAATTTAATTTCTTCTTAGTTTTGTCAAGCTTAGAGGAAGGAGAGGGTTGATTAACTCGAGCTGGAGAGATAGCTCTCCTCCTCCTCTTTCCACTTCTGGGAGTAGAAGACTTCTTGGAATGCGGACTATTTTTACCTTCTGGTTGAACCTCAGTCTGGAAATCATTTCAGAACAAGAAGTAATTCCACTCTTTGCCTCTCCTTTGCAACAACTCACAAACCAAAATTTTAATCAGACTATGGTGGGATAATCTACCTGCAACTTTATTGGGCATGGCCTTGACTTGATGAGCCATTTTGAATAAACTTCTGTGGAGAAAATAGGGCAGATTGAGTGGGTTTCTACCAGTCAAATGATTTATGAGTTTAAAATAGTAAATCATCACTCTGTTATATCACCCTTCACAAGTTATATAAACCATTATGGCTTTTAGTAACTGCTGCCATTTCTCTTCAAGGAAAGACACATGAATGTCTTTCTTCCATATCAAACCCCTGTGTTCTGGTTTCAAATAAGACCTGAATTCAACATTCTTAGTGACAGTAGTTTTAAACCATTTTTCTCCAGTCCTGGGAAGCTCTGTCACTTCAGCTATGAGGGCTTCATCTATATCAAATTCATCCTGACCTATGATTGCTTTATTTCCATCAAAATTGAGGGCAAAGGCCTCTGCCACCTGTTGATGAGAACTCTGTAATTTTTTGCAAAAATTATAACATCCTGCATTCCTGAACAGTTGACATACCTCTAGGTGCAATTCCAAGTAAATGATGTCATCAAGCTCTTTCCTCAGGGTTGATGCTCCTTTCTTCATTTGCCACAATTCTTCCGCACACCTGTGATCGAAGGAATGGATTTTGGGGGAGAGTTACACAGCGTAGAGTTAGGGAGAGTCGGCTCAGTTGTGATAAAAATGAGAAAACTGAGGAGAGCTTTAGAGCGTGGCACTGATTACAAGGGATACAACAAAATGGTTGGTGATTTGCAGCAGGCATAGTCGATAACTTTAATGATGGAGGGTACGTAAGCATATGGCTTGATGATGCAGCGATTTGAAAATATTCGCTTATATCATACAGGGATTGGCTTCCGATCGTGAACGGTTTGTTCTCCTGTCTTTTCAGTGGCTTATTGTAATTATAAAACTTCAAACCCGATGATTGAAATGTGTGAAAGGATGTGCTGACTCTTTCCCCGCTTCTACGATTTTGGTGGCTAAAACATCCTTGAATTCCTTTGTTTAATCTACTGAAAGATAAGGCTTTCAGTGGCTAATGAACAATCGAAATGTCGCCTAAGCCAATGAAACCTGAGATTTGAATTAGATCAAATAAAAACTAAACAAAATTTTATTTAAACTTTATTACATGCGTAAAGATTTAACAAATGAGCTTTAAAAGTAAAAATTAAAAAAAAAAGTACCCTTTTTAAAAGACATCCTATCACCTAAAATGAAAAATCTCAATTGATTTATTTGAGGAGATAACATAATCATCACATAGAACCTGATAATGCTTCCTGAGACTTCTTCAACTTCTGCAATTCTTCAATTCTTGGAGTACTCTGATCCTATAGATAACTTTACTCAATGTATTCTTTGAAACTCCTCCAAGTTTCACTCCTTGAATCCTCCCCAAAAAGAAGTTATAGAAAGAATGGTAGACTTTATTCAATTCTGGTCTATTCAAGAGAGTGAACTTGCACAAAATGCCCCACGCTCAATATTTAACATCCGATTCTGAAACACGCATACAAGAAACTAAAGTCCGTAATCTTTCCAATTAAATTTTTCCCACTTCATTTGGATTCTCTATGAAGAAGTTATGACTGGTTTACCCGTAACACTTGTTTATTGACTAGCTTCAGGACTGGTCACAATCCCTATCTTCCACAGAGTGTATCTCCGTAATTATAGTGAATCAAGAGCTAAATTTTTTACCACAGGTACCTTGATATGTCTTCTCAATACCATAGAAATTTCACCATCTGAATCATTCTATAGAAAAAGTTATAGCAAAAATGGTAAGATGACCTGAAAATAACATACCTTAGAACACATCACCAAAAGACTTCATCCTCCCTTGAAATCTGGCCTTCTTTACTTCTGATTTCCTCTGAAATTCAAATTCTATGTAAAATGAATGTATAATGATATTTATTTATACCATTTATGTCACTTCCTTTTGACATTAGGGCCGACCTGACACTTTCTTATTTTGTAATTCTTTTCTTTAATTATCT
>JZKD02S0181754.1:0-15366 GCA_000966675.3 Picea glauca | reverse complement strand
ATGTATCCTTTTCTGAAGGTATTGACACCACTGTAATCATGATGCTAGACAATACCATCTACAAATAGCCTTACTGCAATTCATATGCAAATTGGGACCATGATTCCACAGACAGGTTAATTTCACCCTAATTGCCAGGACTTTGTTGATGTAACAAAAGCAATGCATTGCCTTGAATATGCTAAAAAACTATGAAATTATGATGTTTACCGTTCTAGATCACATTGTTTCTACAAGGGCCTGCCTGCATCATTGAACTGGATATTTAACTGGATATCTCTTCTAGCATACATTAAGCTACAAGTTTGGTAATGGTGCCTACAGTAAAACCATCCTGCTGTTATCTTACTGTTCATAACAAAGTTACCCTACTTGACTTCGACACTGACTTGTCAAAGCCAAATATTAAACATAAATGATACTACATACTACAAAATGCCAAGGATTCTGGACAGCTGACAGATCTGCTGGTTGTCTGCTGTGAAATTGGGTCAGAGAAAGAAGCAAAATGAGTGTTTCTTTCTCTCTCTTTTAAAGACAGACAACAGAACAGCCGCCAAGTCAATCTGATTCACACCTAACTTGCAAGTCCAAGTCATATTTTTGACTGATGTATATTCTTGAACTTAAAGGGCGACTTTTTATCAAAATCCATTGTCACCTAATTTGCACATGAACACAAATGCTGTAGACTAGACATTCTATGAATTAGCTTTTTTCCAGCAGCTCAAAATAACGGGAAAGGAAATCAATATTTTTTGACTGAAATCTGGCAGGAATAATTTTGGATTGATAAAATTGCAGATATCAATTATTAATATTACAGAATCAGGGTGCAGTAGGGATATTTGAGGGTGCTGAATCCATTTCTGCATTCAAAACGACGATTTCAACAATCCAAAATTGCGATTTCAACAAAGATTTTATGGCCAGATTCCTGTGATGGTACACCGAAAAAGGTCAAAATTGTAGAATGTTTAGCCTTCTTCAACACAAACAAGGTGACTTACATCACAAGCATGACTCGGGGCCTAGTTAGACTCAGAGAAGCTGACTCAAGTCGGTTTCCTCAAAGAGCACAGTCAAACTCGGAAGTCAACTTGTACACAAAAGAGTCTAGTCACACTGGTTCAAAATGAGTCTGACATTTGTTTTATTTTTACCTCAATCAAGCTTGGACTTTGAGAGCACAATCCGACTCGGAAGTCGACTTGGACCAAAAGAGTCTAGTCACACTGGTTCATAATGAGTCTGACAGTTGTTTTATTTTTTCCTCAATTAAGCTTAGACTTTTGAGTACAGAATTTGTTTGGACTCTCCAGCATAACATACTAGTCTATTTAATCTTTACACAAAATGCAGTTAAGTAACAGTTGTAACATTTCAGTGGTGTTTCAAATTTTACCCTAAAAATCAGTTCATTTGCATTCAACTCTATCTTGGCTTCAATTCTATTGCCCCTCCTATAGAACACATTGTCTCTATTTGAATATCTTTTTACTCCACACATGTATTGCCCAGAGATATGCCTCCTTTGTTTTGATTGAAATCTTCCCAATCGTAACAGAAACCCTAATTGAAAACCCTGTGAGATCCTTCAATGAATCACAAGAAAAAAAAAGGGAAAGATGCGCATACTTGTCGTCGAGCTTCTTCAGCTCTTCCTCTATCTTAGCCCGTATGGTCTGCAAAAGGCCCTGATCCATCTCCCACCCTAATTCTCCGCACAGTGATTCGTACAGTATCGCCATATCTGCACCGGTTTCGAACATAAAAGCAATTCAGACATCTCAGCTGCAGTGAATAATATTGATAAATAATTTTCAGAGAAGATTTAGGAGAAAGAAGAACAGACCATGGGCTTTGATAAAATTGAGAACCTCATCTTTGAGCTGGACTTTTTCGATGTCGGGCACGTCGGAATGTCTGAGAAGAAAGATCTTGTGAGCTAACACCAACTTCGGCTCTTGTTTTCCCTCTTCCTGGGGATCCATCGTTCCAGACAAACTAAACAAATTGAATTTGTTTCTGAACACCTCACACGATATATCTAGCCTTGGCAAGCTCTTGTTACTGGTATAAAAAACCAGTGACCTGGGCGTTTTGTCCAAAACCCATAAAGCAATATCAGATGAGAACTGTGCGCAATGTTAGTTTCATAGTACAGGGGTCGTTATTAAATGAAACGTATTTTTTTCAAAAGACTCCAGAGAGAATTGTTTGCAACGTCACTTTGAGGTTTGAAGTAATTAAGGTTCGAGCTACTTTAATGTTTGAATTAATTAAGGATTAAGATGCTATGTGCTTTTTGTAAAAGGTTACATGTTGGAAATTTGTAGGGATAGGATATATATTGTTGTCTGTAGGAATTTTTTTGTTTTGCAAACAACGGGTTTTATATGTAAATTCTACGTTTTGATAGATTATGATTTTAAATTTATTTTTTAATTAAAATGGTTAAATTTTGTAAATACAAAAAAAAACCGGATTATCACAGAGTCTATGATTTAGGAATTGTCCAAAAATTTGAAAATTAACTACCAAAAAAACATTGTTATTTTTGGTAGAGGATGTCCAAAATATTCCAATGATATAAGTCTATATTAGACACCTAAAACAAAACATACTTTGCAAAACATGATAAAAACATGTAATTAATGAAAAACATGCTTGGTGTGTCCTTCCTCTTGTTCCATTGGAGAAGGTTGGGGATCCTGGTCCATGCCAACCATGTCCACATATCCAAGCATCTAATGAACAAACTCCTCCTCTTTGATTTCCTCGTCACCTAAATCTATTAGCATCCTGAAATTGGAGACAATTGATTGAGAACTCCTAGCCAGACTTGAAACCAAATGAAAATGGAAGTCTTATTATCTACTATAAGGCTCACTTGTCTTTGCAAGACACAACAGATGTTTGTAATTTCACTCAAAGGGAAATTCCCTCGGTGATATGATTTTCCATGCAATCTAAACTCTAAAGTGACCAAGAAAACTAATTATGATTCCCCTTTTTTAAGTCATTTGCCAATGCTAAGAACCACTCAAATTCCCACACTGACTTGATGTTAGAAAATACAGGGGAATAAGCTAAAACTGAATAATTACACTTAGGATCAATGCAACTAACCTCCACTTATGTCAAGGATGAGAAAGGATGCCTTCAGGTTGTTGGGGAATAGGGTGGAACATGACATGAAATGTAGAATATAGTACTACAGATAATCGAAGAGGAGCAACAAAATTTTGAAAATAAAGGTGGTGTCTAAAGATACCATTACAGCACTTAAACAGAGCACATTGTGATCAGAACATCAAAGTGCATGTTGCACATATTGATATGCATGATCTATTGCACAATCTCCATGATGATAATGACCCAAGGGGTCTTCTATTTATAGTCTCGAGATCTAACCATCTTCCATAGAATCTGGAAAATATTTTCCACATGTAACCTTTAGTTGTTAGAGTTGTCCCCTCCAAATCCATGATGTCGAGTCGGCTCGACAAGGATGCTTAACTCGACTACCTACGCGTCCAACTCATAGTCGATCATTGGGTTGGTCGATCCATCGCCCGACTATATTCGATTATTGGTCGATTGTCCGACCGACGGGCACATCGACTACTCGACCGACGTATGCAGTATTTTGGTCAATAGCTCGATCGACTGTATCCAAATGTAAGTAGACCTCTCAACCAACTGAATCCAAGAGATGTGTGATGAACCATCAATGATTGATGTTCCAACACCCCCCCATCAGCACACGTCTCTGGAGATTCAAGAGGTGAAATTCTCTCATTATGACACCCCCCCATAATTGCAGCTTCTTGAAGACCAAGCATCGTGCGGAGCTTGATAAATATGGCTTCAGCTAAAGGTTTGGTGAAGATATCAACAACTTGATCTTTTGTTCTACAATATTCAAGGGATATAACATTCTCATGAACCAACTGTATCAAATAGTGTGCACAGAGCACATCATGCTTCATTTTACTGTGGGCAACAGGATGGTCAACAACCTATATAGCACTTTGGTTATCACAGTAGATTGTAGTCGAGGTCTGAACATGAACGCCAAGTTCTCCCAAAAGTTGGTGAATCCATAATGCTTCAGTGCCTGCTTGAACAGTGCCACGATATTTTGCTTATGTAGTCGACAAAGAGACTACCTTATGTTTCTTGTACAACCACGCCAACGATCCATGCTATAGTGAAACACATAGCTAGAAGTGGACTTATAATCATAACTGTCGCCAGCCCATTCGGAGTCAGTGAAGTCGACCAACAAATCTGAACTACAACAATATTTGATACCAAAATGAGTGGTACCTTTGAGATAGCTAACAATTCATTTGACTTCTTTCGAGTGGCTTTCTTTAGGGTCCTACATAAACAGAGAAACCACATTAACAACAAAGGAAATGTCAAGTCGACTATGAGTAAGATAAATAATATTATCGACCAATTGTCAATAAAGAGTAGCATCGACTGCAGGAGTTTGACAAATTTTGGTAAGTTTTACTCTAGACTGAAAAGGAGTAGCACAAGGCTTGCAATCATACATCTTAAAACATGTCAACAAATCCATCACATATTTAGACTAAGAAATGAAAAATCCCTCACATAGTGGTAATACTTAAAGACCCAAAAAATAATGTAGAGTACCAAGATATGTCATATCAAAGGAGTCGGCAAGTCGTTTCTTCAATCTAAGGATGAAATCATTATTGTTGCTAGTAATGAGTAAGTCATCTACAAATATAGAAACAATCAATGTGTCTCCATTAGTATGGAGTACATACAAGTTGTGATTAGATTCACAATGTTTGAAACCAAGACGAAGAAAGAAATTGTCGATCTTAGCATACCAAGGTTCGGGAGCCTGCTTCAAACCATAAAGTGACTTTTTGAGTCAACAAACCAAATTTAAATCTATCACAAAACCAGGTGGTTGTTCCATGAAAATTTCTTTAGATAGGTCTCCATGAAGAAAAACACTCTTCACATCCATTTGATAGATTTGTCATCCAAAATGAGCAGGAAGGGAAAGAGTCACTCGAACAGAGTTCATCTTTGTGACAGAGGCAAAGGTTTTCGTGTAGTCAATGCCTTCTTGTTGAGAAAATCCCTTCGCAGTTAGGCGTGCTTTATGTCGCTTAACAACACCTTTAGAGGTAAATTTGGTCTAATAGACCCATCGACACTTCACAATGTTATTTCCTTGCGGTCAGGGAACTAAGTCCCAAGTGTGATTCTTCGACAACAAATCAATTTATGTCTGCATGGCATGCTCCCATTCAGGGCATCCTTCAACATCTGAGTAGGCAACAGGATCATAGGTTTCAAGTACACGAGTCATCAAGGCAACACTGGCATGTTTCTTTTGACTTCGAGTTTGTCGTCTAGAGGAGGCATCTCCTGCATCAACTCTAGTAGCTTCAATTGTCTTGGCAACCCATCTGGGTAGAAAAGAAATAGGTGAGCTATGGTTCATTTCAGCAAGTCGATTAGAAGTTGGAGGGTCTTCAATCAGTGAACCAATCAAACAAAGGACGATGGACTAGTCGACTCAAAGGTCGACGATCCAGTCGAAATAGGAAGAATGTTTGACTGTCCAGTCGAAGAACTGAAGTATGGAACAGAAGAACTAGTGTCGGAGACAACATCAAAGACATCATCCTCCAGTAATCCAGAGGAGGCATTCCACAACTTAATACCAGAAGACTTCTCATCAAACCGTACATTTCATCTAATAATGATCTGTCATTTGACAGGATCAAACAGTCGATAAGATTTCGACTCTTCAGAGTAGCCCATCATGATGCAAGCATCACTCTTTGCATCCAACTTCTTTCTGCAATCATCGGGAATGTGATCCCGGGCAACACATCCAAAAACATGGAGGTGGTCGACTGAAGGCTTCTTCCCATACCATCGTTCAACTGGAGTCATGGAATGAACAGCTCAAGTCGAGATGCGATTGAGCAGATAATTTGCACAATACACCCCTTCAACCCAAAAGTGAGGAGAAATATCTTTAGCTTACAAAAGACATATAGCCATTTCAACTAATGTCCAATTATTGCGTTCTGCAATTCCATTCTACTGAGGTGTGTGAGGAATCGACCGTTGCAAGTCAATACCAAATCGAAATAGGTATTCTTCAAAAGGTCGATTTACATGCTCACCACCAATGTTTGATCACAAGCACTTGATGGGTTGGCCACGTTGCTTTTCAGCAAAGGCCAAAAACTCCTTGAACTTTTCAAAGACAAGGTTCTTATTCTTCATAAAGTAAACCCATGTAAAGTAAGAGAAATCATCAATGAAAGTCAAAATGTACCTTGCACCTACCAGTGAAAGTAGATTGATGAAGAAGACATCATTGTGAACCAATTCCAGTAGGTTTTGTGCTCACCGCGCTTTGCCAGAGTCGAATGATGCCTAATGATGCTTTTTAAGTACACAACCCTTACAGACTCCTTTAGGGGGAAACACCTTCGGTAAACCAACAACCATGTTTTGAGTTGTCAATGCCTGCAGGCTTCGGAAATTTAGATATCTGAGTCACCCATGAAAAATTTGACTTTACTCATCAATGTGAGCAACAAGTGCAGTCAGTTCAGTGTCAAGTTGAGTCATGTCATGAAACTTGCACAAATTGTTTGTCAAGTTGAGAAGCTCGCTGACAATAATCGACTTGCCTTTCTTCATATCACGAACATAGAACCAATCTAGCTAAAATTCCACAATCTTACCTGTATGTGTTAACTGAGCAACAAAAAATAGATTGGCACTAAGGTTTGGCACATGAGAGACATCAACAATTTCCCCATGTTGAAAAGAATCAATACCCTAACCAATAACATCCAGAGAAAAATCATTAGCAACATAGATTTTCCTCTCCTTAGCTTCATCCAACCACATGAATAAGGAGGCATCCTTAGTCATGTGATGAGTGCACCTAGAATTGACTACAACTTCATTCTACGTAGAATGAGGCAACAATGCCTTAGAAGTCCCGACTTGGAAGGTGAAATTATCAATGGGTTAGCGTACAACGTTAGACACATCTCCTTCAAGTCATTTAACTTTCTCCTCTAAATCATATATCTTCTTATAGAAGACTTTCTCCACATGTCCAGTCGTTCCATAGTACTGGCATATCTTCTTCTTTCGACTTCATTGTGGTGCATTTGTCCGTCTCTACATTTTCTAGTCGCGTTATGCTGGTTTCTGTGTAGAGGCATTTAATCATACTCTATCCATGGGATCCATCTTCCTCTTTCTTTTAAGCAAGTGGGTCTAGCATTTACCACCAAGCTTGCCTTCTTCAAGTAGTCTATGTTGACCAGTAATCAAAAGACCACATAAAGCTTCAGAAGTGAAATCCTTACCATCTTCCATTCATGCTTGCCAGTTGGTGTGGAAAGTCGACACGAACACGTCGAATGGTGTTCTTAAGTTCATCAGGACCAGCTCAATGAGTTGTCCATCCTTCTTCTGATAGTTCTTTCCACATTCGCTCAATTTCAACTAAAGTTCTTTGACACATGCCAAATAATCCTCCATTCTCTCAAAGGAATGAGGATCAAGAGAGATCAACTCTTTCTTCAACTACATGATGTGGCTCTCGTTGACTCGGTCAAACAATGACTTTATCTTTTTCCAAACTTGACGAGAGAAGTTGATTCCACTGAGGTGAAATCAAATCTCTCGTGAGATGTAGGTCATGATGACCCCTACAACCTCATCCTTCTTACCATCAACAATGAAATTTGCCTGATCATTTGTTGGATCTGGAATCACAACCTTCTTATATTGCCACAGTCCTTTGCTCTTCATCAGGGTTTCCATATCCGGTGCCCATATTACATAATTTGATCCGTTCAGAACAACATGATCAATCTTTGAAGCCATCTTATATATCTAGATAGAAACTGGTATGTTTCAATAAGTTACAATCAACAAACCACTAGCCTAGAGTCAATCACACAACAGATCTAACTCGACAAGGTTTGTAGATAACAGGTCGAGGTTTTAAACCTATCTCTGTTACCATGTTGGGGAATACGGTGGAACGCGACATGAACAGAGAACATGGTACTACAGATAATCGAAGAGGAGCAATAAAATTTCGAAGATAAAGGTGGTGTCTAAAGACACACTTACAACACTTAAGTAGAACGCATTATGATCAGAACATCACAATGCATGTTGCACATATTGATCGGCATGATCTATTGCACAATCTCCACGATGATAATGACCCAATGGGGCTTCTATTTATAGTCTCAATATCTAACCAACTTCCATGGAATCTGAAAGATCTTGCCCACATGTAACCGTCAACTATTATAGTTGACTCTGCCAAATCCACGTTTTCGAGTCAACTCGACAAGGATGCTCGACCCGAATTCCTATGCATCCAACTTGTAGTCGATTGTTCGGTGGGTCGATCCACCACTCGACTATACTTGACTGTAGGTCGATTGTTCGACCGACATACACATCGACTACTTGACCAACTAATGCATTATTTTGGTCGATTGCCCGACCGACTGTATCCAGATGTAGGTCAACCTCTTGACTGACTGAATCCAGGAGATGTGTGATGAACCAACAATGCTTGATGTTCCAACATAGGCAAACACCAAATATAGGCTAAGAAGAGGCGCTTCCAGGTTGTGATTGAACTAATGGAGAAAAATGTAGCTCAGAAGAACCAAGAAGCCACCACCCAATTTAGGCATAGATTGATACTCACCAAGACTCCATTATCCCACCTGCACCTAAATTCAAAATCAAACCTAATTAAAAACGTTGCCCCAGGGGTTATGATGGCCTTTGATTTATGTCCTAACGTCTTAAATTTGACATGCCACTTGGCCTGGATGGTGAATGACATGCAAAACTTTGGATTATTCATTCTTGTGATATTAGGGAATTGGGAAAAAGGATATCCCCTTTTGTTCTAAGGGTTCCACCTTCTAGGAGAGAGGCCTCATTGGCCAAATGGTCATCCTGACAATTTCGATATCTTAGGACATGCAAATACTATATAGATTCAAAGCAAATGTCCTCTTTTTGGATTCTCGGGATGNCAAGCTTGTTGTCTCTGGTTCTACAATTCGCACCCTCCTTGAGTGAACCTGGCTCACACGCTCTTTAAAGCGTAAAAACCCAGCACCGGGCGCAACCGCGCCAACGGTGCAAACCGTAGGACGGTTAGGGTGCCTCCAGCCCCTAACCGCCTCGGCACCTGGGCGTATGGCCATAGGACTGCGCGCTTTGTTAAAAAGTGGTTAACTCCGTTTCAAAACCGTATAACCAACTCATGCGCTCCAAACCGTGGGCATATGGCACATAATATATATGACCAAAGGTTAAAAAGAAAACTCCCGTGCACCAAACCACGCACAACACTTTTAATATGGTCACATGTCACGGTTTATGTTACAATTCACACGCAAACAGTCGGGCTTTACACATTGTCACATATGTTTACACGAGACCGCGGGTCGGGGCTTAGCCCCGACCCGTCCCCCCCCCCGCCTTCCAATACAATATGTAACTTTAAATGTTTTAAAACATACATACATACCAAGGATCAACCATATGGTATAACGGTCGGYCGRTTATGTGAAAACGTTGTGTGGAGGGAGGTCCGGKGGTYGAACCCCGCGGACTCCACAATATTTTTACAACAATATAAACCAAACAAATGGGGGACACGTGGCGCCCGTGGATTGGGCCACGTGTCTCCTTATTATTTGCCACCAACCGGACATGTGTCAACCTCCTATTCGCCATCCAGAAACCAATAACAACCTGCCACATCACCACCATACGGCCTGTACGGTCCTGCCACGTCATCGTACGGACTGTACAGACAGGTACAGTCAACATCCAAAAATTTTCCCTGTTTGGCTTGGCGGACAGATCGCGATATCTCCTTCATACGGACTCTGTTTGAGAAAGTAAATATACCGTTGGAATCAGGAAGACGAGACGGACACAATGACACTGTTTTCATCACATTTCGAGCACTTTGAAAATTGAGCAAAATTTGATCCCCTGATCAAGGAGGCATCTCCTGCATCAACTCTAGTAGGTTCAATTGTCTTGGCAACCCATCTGGGTAGAAAAGAAATAGGTGAGCTATGGTTCATTTCAGCAAGTCGATTAGAAGTTGGAGGGTCTTCAATCAGTGGACCAATCAAACAGAGGACGATGGACTAGTCGACTCAAAGGTCGACGATCCAGTCGAAATAGGAAGAATGTTCGACTGTCCAGTCAAAGGACTGAAGTATGTAACAAAAGAACTAGTGTCGGAGACAACATCAAAGACATCATCCTCTAACAATCCAGAGGAGGCATTCCACAACTTAATACCAGAAGACTTCTCATCAAACCGTACATTTCATCTAATAATGATCTGTCATTTGACAGGATCAAACAGTCGATAAGATTTCGACTCTTCAGAGTAGCCCATCATGATGCAAGCATCACTCTTTGCATCCAACTTCTTTCTGCAATCATCGGGAATGTGATCCCGGGCAACACATCCAAAAACATGGAGGTGGTCGACTGAAGGCTTCTTCCCATACCATCGTTCAACTGGAGTCATGGAATGAACAGCTCAAGTCGAGATGCGATTGAGCAGATAATTTGCACAATACACCCCTTCAACCCAAAAGTGAGGAGAAATATCTTTAGCTTACAAAAGACATATAGCCATTTCAACTAATGTCCAATTATTGCGTTCTGCAATTCCATTCTACTGAGGTGTGTGAGGAATCGACCGTTGCAAGTCAATACCAAATCGAAATAGGTATTCTTCAAAAGGTCGATTTACATGCTCACCACCAATGTTTGATCACAAGCACTTGATGGGTTGGCCACGTTGCTTTTCAGCAAAGGCCAAAAACTCCTTGAACTTTTCAAAGACAAGGTTCTTATTCTTCATAAAGTAAACCCATGTAAAGTAAGAGAAATCATCAATGAAAGTCAAAATGTACCTTGCACCTACCAGTGAAAGTAGATTGATGAAGAAGACATCATTGTGAACCAATTCCAGTAGGTTTTGTGCTCACCGCGCTTTGCCAGAGTCGAATGATGCCTAATGATGCTTTTTAAGTACACAACCCTTACAGACTCCTTTAGGGGGAAACACCTTCGGTAAACCAACAACCATGTTTTGAGTTGTCAATGCCTGCAGGCTTCGGAAATTTAGATATCTGAGTCACCCATGAAAAATTTGACTTTACTCATCAATGTGAGCAACAAGTGCAGTCAGTTCAGTGTCAAGTTGAGTCATGTCATGAAACTTGCACAAATTGTTTGTCAAGTTGAGAAGCTCGCTGACAATAATCGACTTGCCTTTCTTCATATCACGAACATAGAACCAATCTAGCTAAAATTCCACAATCTTACCTGTATGTGTTAACTGAGCAACAAAAAATAGATTGGCACTAAGGTTTGGCACATGAGAGACATCAACAATTTCCCCATGTTGAAAAGAATCAATACCCTAACCAATAACATCCAGAGAAAAATCATTAGCAACATAGATTTTCCTCTCCTTAGCTTCATCCAACCACATGAATAAGGAGGCATCCTTAGTCATGTGATGAGTGCACCTAGAATTGACTACAACTTCATTCTACGTAGAATGAGGCAACAATGCCTTAGAAGTCCCGACTTGGAAGGTGAAATTATCAATGGGTTAGCGTACAACGTTAGACACATCTCCTTCAAGTCATTTAACTTTCTCCTCTAAATCATATATCTTCTTATAGAAGACTTTCTCCACATGTCCAGTCGTTCCATAGTACTGGCATATCTTCTTCTTTCGACTTCATTGTGGTGCATTTGTCCGTCTCTACATTTTCTAGTCGCGTTATGCTGGTTTCTGTGTAGAGGCATTTAATCATACTCTATCCATGGGATCCATCTTCCTCTTTCTTTTAAGCAAGTGGGTCTAGCATTTACCACCAAGCTTGCCTTCTTCAAGTAGTCTATGTTGACCAGTAATCAAAAGACCACATAAAGCTTCAGAAGTGAAATCCTTACCATCTTCCATTCATGCTTGCCAGTTGGTGTGGAAAGTCGACACGAACACGTCGAATGGTGTTCTTAAGTTCATCAGGACCAGCTCAATGAGTTGTCCATCCTTCTTCTGATAGTTCTTTCCACATTCGCTCAATTTCAACTAAAGTTCTTTGACACATGCCAAATAATCCTCCATTCTCTCAAAGGAATGAGGATCAAGAGAGATCAACTCTTTCTTCAACTACATGATGTGGCTCTCGTTGACTCGGTCAAACAATGACTTTATCTTTTTCCAAACTTGACGAGAGAAGTTGATTCCACTGAGGTGAAATCAAATCTCTCGTGAGATGTAGGTCATGATGACCCCTACAACCTCATCCTTCTTACCATCAACAATGAAATTTGCCTGATCATTTGTTGGATCTGGAATCACAACCTTCTTATATTGCCACAGTCCTTTGCTCTTCATCAGGGTTTCCATATCCGGTGCCCATATTACATAATTTGATCCGTTCAGAACAACATGATCAATCTTTGAAGCCATCTTATATATCTAGATAGAAACTGGTATGTTTCAATAAGTTACAATCAACAAACCACTAGCCTAGAGTCAATCACACAACAGATCTAACTCGACAAGGTTTGTAGATAACAGGTCGAGGTTTTAAACCTATCTCTGTTACCATGTTGGGGAATACGGTGGAACGCGACATGAACAGAGAACATGGTACTACAGATAATCGAAGAGGAGCAATAAAATTTCGAAGATAAAGGTGGTGTCTAAAGACACACTTACAACACTTAAGTAGAACGCATTATGATCAGAACATCACAATGCATGTTGCACATATTGATCGGCATGATCTATTGCACAATCTCCACGATGATAATGACCCAATGGGGCTTCTATTTATAGTCTCAATATCTAACCAACTTCCATGGAATCTGAAAGATCTTGCCCACATGTAACCGTCAACTATTATAGTTGACTCTGCCAAATCCACGTTTTCGAGTCAACTCGACAAGGATGCTCGACCCGAATTCCTATGCATCCAACTTGTAGTCGATTGTTCGGTGGGTCGATCCACCACTCGACTATACTTGACTGTAGGTCGATTGTTCGACCGACATACACATCGACTACTTGACCAACTAATGCATTATTTTGGTCGATTGCCCGACCGACTGTATCCAGATGTAGGTCAACCTCTTGACTGACTGAATCCAGGAGATGTGTGATGAACCAACAATGCTTGATGTTCCAACATAGGCAAACACCAAATATAGGCTAAGAAGAGGCGCTTCCAGGTTGTGATTGAACTAATGGAGAAAAATGTAGCTCAGAAGAACCAAGAAGCCACCACCCAATTTAGGCATAGATTGATACTCACCAAGACTCCATTATCCCACCTGCACCTAAATTCAAAATCAAACCTAATTAAAAACGTTGCCCCAGGGGTTATGATGGCCTTTGATTTATGTCCTAACGTCTTAAATTTGACATGCCACTTGGCCTGGATGGTGAATGACATGCAAAACTTTGGATTATTCATTCTTGTGATATTAGGGAATTGGGAAAAAGGATATCCCCTTTTGTTCTAAGGGTTCCACCTTCTAGGAGAGAGGCCTCATTGGCCAAATGGTCATCCTGACAATTTCGATATCTTAGGACATGCAAATACTATATAGATTCAAAGCAAATGTCCTCTTTTTGGATTCTCGGGATGAGCCTTTCTATATTGCCATCAAACGAAGTGGAGCAATGACACATGAGTCTTATAATTAATTGTTGAGTCTCTAATGATAATTATGACCAAACTGTGGCTTTTCCGACCAATCATGAAAACTCCAACCACAGAAATATTTTTAATCAGATAATTATGTTCTTAATTTTCCTCGGACCAAGAATCTAAAACCCTTAATAGAGAAATGGCACCTCAACCTGGTTGTTGGTAGCTTCGCCCAAACCCTATTCAAAACTTGCTTTATGTTTTCCATCAAAATGCAAAATTATCCCATGCCTACCACCCTTAAACTAAATTATTATTGTCAATATTAAAGAATGTGACTAAATATTTTGTTGAAATTTTTTTATATTATTTTTTTTTGTAATAATATTTATCATTTTTTTTAAATTAATAAAAAATTTAATACACATGCTTGCTTACACATTTTTATTTTTAAATTCATATTACTATTCTTTCAATTCATTTTACGAAGATTTGATGGGAGTTGTGAACAAAATATCAATATAAGTTTAGGTTATTGTAATAAAATAGCTTGCACGTATTACTAAATAACAATTATAAGTTGCCCAAAGGGGTTGGATCCAATGGTGAAAAGCGAGGAGTTTTTCACCGTTGGGCAAGGTTCAATTCTCATGAGGGCCTAACCTGGAGCCATGGGAGCACCTTGAGGTAGTTATCGAACGTGTGGTTGCACCCATAGATATTATATTAAATAATATCGTGACTCGTGCACACATAAGTGGATTAAATCCCACCCCCATGTCCTCTAACAAAAGTCCCTATGGTGTAGAGCAGTCAGTGAGGGAGTGCGTTGTTAAGTCACTCTGTAAGTGAAGTCACCGGTTTGAAACCTGTGGGGACACCTCAAATCCATCCATGTTAAGGGTTGGTGCGGTCCAGGTCGGGTGCGATCCTGAGGTGATTTTGACGACTTAGATGCCCCTGGGTCGTGGCATCTCAACCACAAGCCAATCTCACAAGTCAGGGATATTTATCTAACAAAAAAAAACAATTATAAGTTAAAGAAGGTTTCTAAAATATGATAGTAAAATTACAGTGTTGTCTAAATGTTCTACGATTTGGTATTTTTCATCGGAATTCAGTGATATAAATCTGTGCAAAATCACAATTTTCTATTGTTTAAATTGCATTTCTAAATACATAAATGGATTTAGCGCCTTGAAAAACCCTTGGGACACTCGGATTATACATATTTAACTACTAAAATCTGCAGATCGAACAATTTCTCATCGAATTTCAAACAAATTTAATGAGACAATATCACCTAAAAAAAACCAAAACATAGAACATTTAAACTGTGACTAAAAATATTGATTTTGTTAATATTGAAATGAATGAAAATGATGTAACATCAATTCAAGAACTTTTATCTTTAAATTTAAAAAATATATATCTTTAAATAATCTTTTAAATTGGTACATTAAAATTTTAAATTCCACCCAAACCCTCAATATTCCTACACATTCATAAATTGTTGCTATTAAAACGAAAAGCTAATAATGTCCATCCTCATAGTCAATCCATCCTCAAAGTCAAA
>JZKD02S0181743.1:0-22490 GCA_000966675.3 Picea glauca | reverse complement strand
GGGGCGAGAGGGAGAGGGTATGGGACTGGAGGCTGTGCACAGGGCTGGAGGAGCCAAGGGCATGTGGGAGGCAACAGCTGGTGCACGTGCGCGGGGTGTGCGTAGTGATGTGTGGAGGGCAGAGGGAAGTGGGCGTGCGCGTGGAGGGCGTGGTAAGGGCATGGGGAGGCGGAGGATGCAGCCTAAGAAGAAGTGGAGGTGGAGGAAGAGGAGAGGGCGCGCACGCAGACAGAGGGAGGAGAGAGAAGAAGGGAGGTGTGGTGGCCGTGTGCAGGTGGGCGCGCGCGCGGAGGAGGGAGCTAGTGTTGCGCGGAGGGAAGACGGAAATGGAGGAGCAGAGGCCGAGGGCAGAGGGCTGGTGGTGGTGGCGCCCAGGTGGTGGACGGGCGGCCAGCCACCCAAGAATTATATATTTTCAAAAACTATAGGGAAAGTGGGTCTTTTTGGAAATAAAAATGGACAGGAGGTTCCAGGTTCAAAACCCCTGCCCACCATTAAAATTTCTGGGGATTTTTTGAGCTTTATGGGCAGAGGAAAATGGGAGGGTTGGGGTTCAAAGGCCAGGGATCTCCAGTGACATGCCCAGGCTTGTAAGCTCCAATAGATAGCTTCATAATTTCTAAAATTCTAAAGGAGCCATGGAGGCTTGAGAAGAATGCCCAAGAGGGGTTCGAATCCCCTCTCCTTTGCATCTTTCAGCACACAGAGAATCTGAATGAACTCAACAACTAGAAAAAAAAAACTAATTCTGAACCAGAAGCCATTATCATCATTTAAACAGGCAAACAAACCCCAATTTCTCCTTGCAGAACCTCAAAACAACTAGCATATCTTATTGGTTTTTTGGGAAATTAGCATAATGGATTACCTGGTCCAGGGCTTGGAAATGGCAGCATGAAAATTGGCCGACCACTGCTGCACTGCTCCTGTTGTCAAAAAACATCCCTTTGTTGCCATGACTGATGTTGCAGAGCTCTCCCTCCTATGGACAAATTGCCAAAATGGTTTGAGAAAGAGGAGAAGGGAGGTTTTTTTTTTTTTTTTTTTTTTTTTCCAAAAAAAAAAATTTTCCCCATTTTGCATGAGGCTACGTGCCCATTCCTCAAATTTCCAATTTTTCTGAAAATGTTTAATAAAACATTTTATTAATTTTTTAATATTTTTGGAAATGTGTGCAAGTCAAAGTTTGACTTTGACTCTGCTGCAGCTGACTCAGCCTAAAAATGTTGACTGGAGAGACGGAGTCGGAATCAGACGCAAGTCACGTCGTTGGAAAGGTCTTGACAAGGAAATCAGGAATATGTCATCACCAACTTGAGATAATTCCACCTTAGCCTTCAAATTCGGCCCGGAACAGTGGCCACTTAAAGACCCCTGACTTGCTGGTGGGCCCACATGACACCTAATCTTGCGAAAGGTACCAAATCGTCATACGATACCCAATCGAGGAAAATGAGGTACCGTCAGAAAGGTATCGATGATTACTTCGATGAGGTGACAATATAATTTTGTGCCAGGGTCATTTATGACTGTCGTATCGGTTATGAAACCCTGTCATGTGAGTTGGTGGACCCCTTTTTTGCCTAAACTTATTGGCCAACTTGTGACATCTCTAACCAGGCCATCTGGAGTCAGAATGAGGCAAATAAGATGTCATTGGAAAGGTGTCTGAGTTTGTTACAGTGTGGAATCACTTAATATCTTATTTATAACTCTTTACCCACCAATGTTAAATCATGAATCACTGCAACCAATTTGATGTCCAAAAGTGGTCATAAACTTCCGAAGGCTCGTTCTTACCAACCGGGGGTCGAAACCAAGCACGGGATATACCGTTGGAAAGGTATCACACTGCCCTACACTATGTCTAGTTTTTATTTTCCCTTTGATACCATATTCTGAACCGAATCAGACCAGGAAGCCATAGCTATTGGTTTTGTCTGTTCGGGTGACTTTGACTTTGCGTGCCTCATATGGGTCATACTGACTCAGAATCAAGCTCATGATAGCTCGTTGAAAAGATTGTCCGGACCCCTATCACTTAGAAGTGTTGTATTCCCTGAATCAAATAGCCTTGACATGAGGAAGAAATGTCATGTGAAGGCCCACAAATCCCTGAAAGCAAACAACTGATACTCTTTCAAGGGTAGAGGCCATAGTAACTATGACCCCCACCACTATCTTTGACTGGAACCATAGCATCAAGGGGAGTTTATGGAAAAGTAACTATGTAAAACACCATGTTGAGCCCAGAGCATATTTTTGGGTCAACACTCATTAAGCGGCGAATAGCAAGAGGAGCTAGAGTTTAGCCTAGCCAACGGCCATGCGCAGAGGACGCTGATAGAAGGAAGCTATCCCCATTTTGTGGTCTCAGGTATCGATGATTCGTGAAGAAAATTAGAGGGTCTTCCACTCACAACTTGTGAGGTCGCGAGTTGTGAAGGGCGCCTGCATCAATGGCTAGTCGAGAAAAGAGAAGAGGATCTTGATGATCATGCAGAGAACTTCCTCGATTTTGAATTAGGACTTGACTAGACTCTCAGGATGGATGACTCATGAGGCAATAAACAAACTTTAGAAAGGATGACTTAGGTTGGGTGAAACTTCCCTTGGAAGAAAGAACGAAATATGATCAAACTCAAGTAGCATGACATTGGCATAAGTTCGCTATGTACGAGGAAACACAAACTCTCCATGTGTCTGAAAGAGTAACCAAACAAAGGAGGACACGACTCTATGTAGCAAGAACAACTTCCTAAGGTCATAATAGATCCCAATGCTTGAAGAAAAAATGGAAGGATGTGCTTTGTCCAAGGGCGACTCTTTGTGCTTCTAAAAAAGAATACATATTTCTCGTCCCCTCTTTTTGGGATATTTGATTTTTTTGTCTTTTTCAATTTTTTAAAGAGCTTGAAAAGGAATAAAAGAATGCTACGTTACAAAGGATGAATGAGTGCCACAAGCAAGAATACTAGTTCCAAGTGCAAGGAACACACTAATGCTTAGAGAAAGGAGACGTGTGCAAGAAAAGGAGACTCGGGGAAAATTCCTCCATGGGTCAAGGTGTCAAGTTGCAGAGGCAAAGTGCTACAAGGATTGTGTATAAGGCATTCTTCAAAGGTTCATTTGAGAGAAACATGGAGTCAACATTTGGCCAAAAATGCATAGATTCAAATGTGATTAAGAAAGACATAATGAAACCCCCTTCAATGTAATTTTAACGAGCCCAGAGAAGGTAAGCTCTGTAGTTTTTTCACATTTAGAGAGTCTGAAAAAACATAAAAGAAGACTCCAGGGAGTACGTTTTTCAAAGATAGTCAATTCGGTTTGAGAAAAGGGGTAAACTTTCACCAAAAAGACGTCTGTTCAAAACCATTTTAATGAGTGTGACAAAGACAATATCACTCGACAATATTTTCAATTTTAAGGAGTCTGAAAAGAGCTTAACTATGGACTCACAACCTTTTCTGAGTTCAGTCTCCTTAGCCCAAAAAAGTATAAAATTCATTGAGGAGAACTCTCCCAGAGAGATGAATCTCCCAAGGTGTACCTTTTTCTGCAATAATCTACAGGCTAGATAAAGGGGTAAACTCGTGTCAATAGATTTTCTTCTGGACCAATTTAACGAGTTTGAAAGAAAAAGATCACTCGGTGATATTTTCAATTTTAGGGAGTCTGAAAAGAGATTAACTATGGACTCCGTAGGGGTTCCTTTTTCGTAATTAATCTCCAAGGCCCGAAAAAGGTGATAAACCAAAACCAAGGGGAATGTTCCTTTTTCAAAAACTTAGTCCCTCAGGCCCAAAAAAGGGTTAAACATATGCCTCAGAATACTCTTCTAGAGAACCAAAGTTCCTAGAGCATACCTTTATCCGTTCAATTGACCATCTAGACCAAAAAAGGGATAAACTACCACTGAAAAGACGTGCCTTCAAATTTTAGTTTGGCAAGTGTGAAGGGCAACAAGATCGCTCGAAAATATTTTCATTTTTAGAGAGTCTGAAAAGGGCTTAAAGAAGACTCCAGGGGGCTACGTTTCTTAGTTAATCTAGATAAGATCAAAAAACATAAATACAGTCTCGTCGGATGTTTCTTTCGAATTTTAAATCAAGATTGAAAGACAACAAATCATGCCCATTAGAGAGTATCGCGGGGTAGAGTCTACACAAACACTAGGAACATATAAAGGGGCAGCCTGAAGCAATGCTGAATTAGGATGGTGATTATCAGATGCTAGCTGGTCTATACTGATAATGCTTCCATTGTGAGGGAAATGCATCACTTGAAAGAGAGTAGACACCACAACATTCATATCATAAACATAATCATGCTCAAGAATCATATTGAAATCTAATGGGCCTTGCACGACTATAACATCAACAAGGACAATCTTCCCACCTAACGAGATAGGAAACTTAGGAAGAATCCCGAAATATTCTCTAGGACATCTTTCAAAATCCAACAGCTCATGCGAAGAAGACACAAGCTTGGGAGATCCCAAGGCTTTCCAAATTGAGGATGATAAAATACTTGTGGAGGCTCCTTCATCCACAATACATCAATAAATATTTGTTGAATTAACTTCAACCCTTACTTGAAAGGGTATAGAAGAAGGAAGACGAGGCTCAACAAGGTCATTCCAATCAAAGGAAACCATCCTAGGACTTGGACGGGGTGTGCTCGAAGTGAGTGGAATGCCCCCTTGTTCTGAAAGTACTAAGATGAAAATGCTAAAAACATATTCGGTAGACACATCACTCTCCAAGAGAAGAGTGGGATCAGTTGAAGATTGAATCGGCGTGACCACTTCCTTAACCATTGGTTGAATATGTTGCGAGACAACATGGTATGAAGGCACATCAGCCCCCAAAAAAGGAGTGGGATCAACCAAAGAATGCATTGGCATGATCACTTCATCAACCAAAGGCTAAACAGACTGCGAGGAAACCTCAGAAGACTCAGAATCAAAAGAGCTTGCAGACAGGGACCACAATCTTTGTACCTCTAGAATGTGAGGTCACATATGAGTAAGGTGATCTCCCTTGCAAATCTTACAAGGGAACTTAGGCTTACATCCTATCCATCTAGGTTTCACAACAAAATCAATGCCCCCAACATGAATAGTAATGATTGGTTTCTTTCCCCCAGCATGACATATAGAGCTAGGTGTTGGTCTTCAACATGACTTACAGAGGTTGAGGAACTATATCCAACATTACTTGCAGAGGTTGGTGATTGAAATCCAGTATGACTTGCAGGGACTAGGTTCATGCCCCCAACATGACTTGCAGAGGATGGGTGTTGGTCTTCAACATGACTTGCATAGGTTGGCGACCTATCTCCAACATGACTCGTAGAGGTTGGTGATTTCTTCTTCCTATTCCTCCTCTTTATATTTCATTTAGACTTCGTATTACTAGTATCTATACTTTCACCAGAGAAGGTAGAAGGAGGAGGAGGAGAATTCGATGATGAAGGAACGTCAACATGAGGCCCATGACATAAAGTGCTTAACTGAGTAGAATAAATATCATTCAGTACATTTCGAATGGTACCCAACCAAACTGGTAGTCCCACATTCAACTCAGGAATGTACAAAGTGGCCATTAAAGGTACACCAACATTTTCGAAGAAAGGAAAAGGACAAGAATCCCCTTGCAAAGGGGTTCCTTGGTTGGTATCGTTAGGAACTTTAGCCATGAATATATTATACATAGTTTCTCCCCTTGTAGGATCATTCAAGTCTGTAAAAGTTTCACACACTGACTCTAGCGAACCAGTGTTATAAAACAAAATGCCTATAAAGAGGCAGCTCCACGTTTCTAAGAGGAAGACCGAAAAGTCCTCATGACTGATAGAGTGGGAAATATACCACCTTAGGTCAGATACCCAAAGAAACGACTAAATAACTCACTATGGAAAACTAGGGAGCACAGAGCACACACTAAAAATTCCTAAAGTAAAATCAAGAAGGCGACTATATAGTAGGAAGGACAGTTACGCCAATCAACACTAGAGTAACTAACTGGTGCAAGTGCAACTCGAACATGAAAGCACCCTCTAGGTATACTCTATAAATAATGATCCAACATCTTCCCCAGGTATCGTGGTATACCCCTGCATTCACCCATGTAAGTCCCTAGAATATGGGAAACTAAGTTTCCATCTCGCAGTCAGTCACCAGGTGGGTACAGTCAACAATCAGGCGGATTGCAATGAGAAGGATAACAAGTCTGAATCCTATCGAGGGTATCGAAAGAAAGTGGTCCGGAATAAAATAAAGGATCTCAAACATATTCGAGGTTCACGAAGCTCTGTAGGCAAATGCAGTCGGTAGTACTCCCACAACAGATCCTAAATATGCATTCCCCACTACGTTTAGTCTGACTTTGGAGGGGTTATCACCATTTCCTTTCCTCATGCGAACTCATGTTTATCCCCTGTGTTAGAGGGGGGTCCTGGATAAATTTTACGACACTGGACTTTAACACTCCTTAACTCTGACTCCAATGTTTGTTTAACGGCCTTGAAGAGTTTCCTCTCCAATCTAATTCAAGGCCCTAACCCTAAACTAGTTGGTTGACCCTACAAACATAAAAAGTCTAGTTAATTTTAGATTTAGTGTTATTTTTAATGGATTGATTTACTCAAGGGATATGGTAGTGAAACTAGTGATTTTATAAGAGACGGAAAAGAGGAGAAAAATATGAAACTTGAAAGCAAAATTACTTATAATCAAACGTAAATTTTTACAACTAACTCTTTGTAACCAACTTTTCTTTAACTAACTTTTTCAAGATCTTGAAAAGAAAACCTAAAACGCATTTTCTCTTGACTACAATTTACTTATGTTTCAAGAAATCAATAAAGAACTTAAAAACAGACCATTTTTCCTTTTTAGAAAATAACCAACTCTAACTACTTTACCAAACTGAAAATAATTTTTTTTTTTTTTTTTAAATTGCTTTAAACAGAAAATTTGAAATAAAT
Source organism: Picea glauca (assembly GCA_000966675.3). Lineage (NCBI taxonomy): Eukaryota > Viridiplantae > Streptophyta > Pinopsida > Pinales > Pinaceae > Picea > Picea glauca. The sequence continues at coordinate 15,497 of JZKD02S0181743.1, read as the reverse complement.
ATTTTTTCTTTTTTCATAGCAAGTGAAAGGGGTAAAAAAACACACTAAAAAAAGACAGAAATAGATCTTTGACCCACTGCGGATCACAGGGAATCTCTCAAGAAACCAAGAAGGGAGATCTACAATTCAAAAACTTGCTTAAAACCATTTCAAAAGTAAACACAAGAAAATCAAGAAGACAAGTAAACTGAACTCTAAGCCAGGCTATGGTTCTAACATAGAGACTCTGGACTGATCCAATAAAACCTTTAGAAGTTTGAACTTCAATCAGGAAAGAGGAAAACTCCCTCTTTTTCACATTTTTTCTTGAAACAGAGACGCGGGTTGTTGCATCAATAGCATTTGTATGTACGCAGGTTGTTTACTGAGTAGAGCGTTTATGTACATAGGCTGACTCAAGTTAGGGTGCGTACACTTCTATATCATTCCAAAAATGAAAAGATCAGGCATACTTATAGGGCAAGGACAACTGGTATAGCACCTGAATTTGACCAAAATCCGTTGACAGACTCAGAAAACTCGACAGAAACTTGAAAGGAAAACAAACCAATCAAACAATCCAAAATACCCTAAAAAACCTTAGAGGATTCCCCAGTATGGTCTCCAGTTCTTCTAGCGGGAAATTTCCCCTTTGACTACACCAGGGTTCAGAATGTAGGGAGATAAATTAACCATATAAAATTCAATTAATTATCTACACTACCCCAAACATACCAAAACTAATATAAAGAAAGCAAGGAAAAATGAGATCGGGTAACTATACCTCTAATCCCACGTATGGTGATGACCTCCTCGTGCTTGGAAGTTTCACTGACTACATGCCTCCTCCTAGGGATGACCTGCATCCAAAGATTGACAAGTAGAAAACTACAAGCATGCTATTCCATATATAAGTTAGGGTTAGATGTTAGAATGCCAAGCATAAATCAATAAAAGTATTCAAGACACCATCATTTGGGACAAGAAAATGTAATTCTTTTATTAATAACACAAAGATTATACCTTTACAATCTAAGTTGGCCACTGTTTTGCGAACTTGGTCCATGATCCTCTTCACCAAGCTCCAAGTGCACCTTGTATGAACTTCTCCTCTCAAACTTCTGATATGTTCTTGGGAAGTGAATGGGTTAAATGGAGGAAGAAGGGGCTAATGAGGGAATGTTGAGGAAAATTATCACAAAAGGCAGCAATATCTTGGGCAAGGAGGGGAAGTGAAATTGAGAAGAGTTTCATTCTTCTTATTCTTAGATATTAAATGATACCCCAAAACATCCTTTTATGTGAAAAAAGGATGGCTATTCGGTTGGGTGACAGGCTATAGCAGGTGAATTAGTTGGGAAACTACCAATATCCCATCAATTTCAATGAATTCCTTGCAACTTTTGCAAGTATATGTGGGTTGTAATGTTGCAACATGCATATGTACGTGAGTTGTAATGGTGTAGCATGCATATGTATGTGAGATGTAGTGGTGCAACAAGCGTATGTATGTGGGAAGTAATGGTGCAGGGCGTGTACATCTTCTAAATTTGGTTTTTTAAGAAGAGAAACTCAACAGTGCTTTGGAAAAAATAAAAGTAAGAGGGCCAAGGCCATGTATGCATGTGTAGAGAAATTTAGGGTTATAACAATTCAGCCAATGAATTATTAGTATTTCCTATACAATATACTTTCATTGCAATATGAACCGAAAGATTACAAAGTGATCTTAGAATTGTCTACCCTTAACAATTCAATCACGACTATCAAACAATTTATTAAATAGAATTAATTATCATTCTCTACATAGGAATTTTCAGCCACTAGGCTTTTCATTCTTTCATCATTGTTATTTTTCATTACTTTATTTCCTGAATATAAATTCCCTGTAGTCAATTCTCATGTCATTACTTGACTTGCAACTTTCCTGTTGCAATGTCTAACAACCCCTAAAACGTTCTCAATTCCATGACTTAGTAAGAACTGTGACATTTCAATTATTAGCATACTCATTTCTGTTCGATAACATATATGCATGCATTCACAAAATGCATTTAGCAAATGCGTTAAGAATAAAAATTCTATCATGCATAAGTGACACTCTACCACTCACTATGCATGAGTGCAACTCTGAATGCATATCTATTCAATGCACCTTTTCATTGATTTTCAGAATGCTCTATATCTAATTCATGTATCTCACCATTGATAAATTGGAAAGTCTGGCCAATGCCTTGACACATTTTTCCATACACTTTCTATTGCCTGCTCAATTATTTGGATGTCTTCCTTTTTGACCCAAACACTACACAAATAATATAATTCTTTGGTTTTCATTAGTGTTAGAAAAAAGGTTGTAGTCCAAACATTATTTAGTAGTAATAAGTTTAGTGGATATGTTGGACACAGTGGTATGATATTTCCANAGAAGGAAGACGAGGCTCAACAAGGTCATTCCAATCAAAGGAAACCATCCTAGGACTTGGACGGGGTGTGCTCGAAGTGAGTGGAATGCCCCCTTGTTCTGAAAGTACTAAGATGGAAATGCTAAAAACATATTCGATAGACACATCACTCTCTAAGAGAAGAGTGGGATCAGTTGAAGATTGAATCGGCGTGACCACTTCCTTAACCATTGGTTGAATATGTTGCGATACAACATGGTATGAAGGCACATCACCCCCCAAAAAAGGACTGGGATCAACCAAAGAATGCATTGGCATGATCACTTCATCAACCAGAGGCTAAACAGACTGCGAGGAAACCTCATAAGACTCAGAATCAAAAGAGCTTGCAGACAAGGACCACAATCTTTGTACCTCTAGAATGTGAGGTCACATATGAGTAAGGTGATCTCCCTTGCAAAGCTTACAAGGGAACTTAGTCTTACGTCCTATCCATCTAGGTTTCACAAAAAAATCAATGCCCCCAACATGAATAGTAATGATTGGTTTCTTGCCCCCAGCATGACATATAGAGCTAGGTGTTGGTCTTCAACATGACTTGCAGAGGTTGAGGAACTATATCCAACATTACTTGCAGAGGTTGGTGATTGAAATCCAGTATGACTTGCAGGGACTAGGTTCATGCCCCCAACATGACTTACAGAGGATGGGTGTTGGTATTCAACATGACTTGCATAGGTTGGCGACCTATCTCCAACATGACTCGTAGAGGTTGGTGATTTCTTCTTCCTATTCCTCCTCTTTCTATTTCATTTAGACTTTGTATTACTAGTATCTATACTTTCACCAGAGAAGGTAGAAGGAGGAGGAGAATACTTCGCTGATGAAGGAACATCAACATGAGGCCCATGACATAAAGTTCTTAACTGAGTAGAATAAATATCATTCATTACATTTTGAATGGTACCCAACCAAACTGGTAGTCCCACATTCAACCCAGGAATGTACAAAGTGGCCATTAAAGGTACACCAACATTTTCGAAGAAAGGAAAAGGACAAGAATCCCCTTGCAAAGGGGTTCCTTGGTTGGTATCGTTAGGAACTTTAGCCATGAATATATTATACATAGTTTCTCCCCTTGTAGGATCATTCAAGTCTGTAAAAGTTTCACACACTGACTCTAGCGAACCAGTGTTATAAAACAAAATGCCTATAAAGAGGCAGCTCCACGTTTCTAAGAGGAAGACCGAAAAGTCCTCATGACTGATAGAGTGGGAAATATACCACCTTAGGTCAGATACCCAAAGAAACGACTAAATAACTCACTATGGAAAACTAGGGAGCACAGAGCACACACTAAAAATTCCTAAAGTAAAATCAAGAAGGCGACTATATAGTAGGAAGGACAGTTACGCCAATCAACACTAGAGTAACTAACTGGTGCAAGTGCAACTCGAACATGAAAGCACCCTCTAGGTATACTCTATAAATAATGATCCAACATCTTCCCCAGGTATCGTGGTATACCCCTGCATTCACCCATGTAAGTCCCTAGAATATGGGAAACTAAGTTTCCATCTCGCAGTCAGTCACCAGGTGGGTACAGTCAACAATCAGGCGGATTGCAATGAGAAGGATAACAAGTCTGAATCCTATCGAGGGTATCGAAAGAAAGTGGTCCGGAATAAAATAAAGGATCTCAAACATATTCGAGGTTCACGAAGCTCTGTAGGCAAATGCAGTCGGTAGTACTCCCACAACAGATCCTAAATATGCATTCCCCACTACGTTTAGTCTGACTTTGGAGGGGTTATCACCATTTCCTTTCCTCATGCGAACTCATGTTTATCCCCTGTGTTAGAGGGGGGTCCTGGATAAATTTTACGACACTGGACTTTAACACTCCTTAACTCTGACTCCAATGTTTGTTTAACGGCCTTGAAGAGTTTCCTCTCCAATCTAATTCAAGGCCCTAACCCTAAACTAGTTGGTTGACCCTACAAACATAAAAAGTCTAGTTAATTTTAGATTTAGTGTTATTTTTAATGGATTGATTTACTCAAGGGATATGGTAGTGAAACTAGTGATTTTATAAGAGACGGAAAAGAGGAGAAAAATATGAAACTTGAAAGCAAAATTACTTATAATCAAACGTAAATTTTTACAACTAACTCTTTGTAACCAACTTTTCTTTAACTAACTTTTTCAAGATCTTGAAAAGAAAACCTAAAACGCATTTTCTCTTGACTACAATTTACTTATGTTTCAAGAAATCAATAAAGAACTTAAAAACAGACCATTTTTCCTTTTTAGAAAATAACCAACTCTAACTACTTTACCAAACTGAAAATAATTTTTTTTTTTTTTTTTAAATTGCTTTAAACAGAAAATTTGAAATAAATATTTTTTCTTTTTTCATAGCAAGTGAAAGGGGTAAAAAAACACACTAAAAAAAGACAGAAATAGATCTTTGACCCACTGCGGATCACAGGGAATCTCTCAAGAAACCAAGAAGGGAGATCTACAATTCAAAAACTTGCTTAAAACCATTTCAAAAGTAAACACAAGAAAATCAAGAAGACAAGTAAACTGAACTCTAAGCCAGGCTATGGTTCTAACATAGAGACTCTGGACTGATCCAATAAAACCTTTAGAAGTTTGAACTTCAATCAGGAAAGAGGAAAACTCCCTCTTTTTCACATTTTTTCTTGAAACAGAGACGCGGGTTGTTGCATCAATAGCATTTGTATGTACGCAGGTTGTTTACTGAGTAGAGCGTTTATGTACATAGGCTGACTCAAGTTAGGGTGCGTACACTTCTATATCATTCCAAAAATGAAAAGATCAGGCATACTTATAGGGCAAGGACAACTGGTATAGCACCTGAATTTGACCAAAATCCGTTGACAGACTCAGAAAACTCGACAGAAACTTGAAAGGAAAACAAACCAATCAAACAATCCAAAATACCCTAAAAAACCTTAGAGGATTCCCCAGTATGGTCTCCAGTTCTTCTAGCGGGAAATTTCCCCTTTGACTACACCAGGGTTCAGAATGTAGGGAGATAAATTAACCATATAAAATTCAATTAATTATCTACACTACCCCAAACATACCAAAACTAATATAAAGAAAGCAAGGAAAAATGAGATCGGGTAACTATACCTCTAATCCCACGTATGGTGATGACCTCCTCGTGCTTGGAAGTTTCACTGACTACATGCCTCCTCCTAGGGATGACCTGCATCCAAAGATTGACAAGTAGAAAACTACAAGCATGCTATTCCATATATAAGTTAGGGTTAGATGTTAGAATGCCAAGCATAAATCAATAAAAGTATTCAAGACACCATCATTTGGGACAAGAAAATGTAATTCTTTTATTAATAACACAAAGATTATACCTTTACAATCTAAGTTGGCCACTGTTTTGCGAACTTGGTCCATGATCCTCTTCACCAAGCTCCAAGTGCACCTTGTATGAACTTCTCCTCTCAAACTTCTGATATGTTCTTGGGAAGTGAATGGGTTAAATGGAGGAAGAAGGGGCTAATGAGGGAATGTTGAGGAAAATTATCACAAAAGGCAGCAATATCTTGGGCAAGGAGGGGAAGTGAAATTGAGAAGAGTTTCATTCTTCTTATTCTTAGATATTAAATGATACCCCAAAACATCCTTTTATGTGAAAAAAGGATGGCTATTCGGTTGGGTGACAGGCTATAGCAGGTGAATTAGTTGGGAAACTACCAATATCCCATCAATTTCAATGAATTCCTTGCAACTTTTGCAAGTATATGTGGGTTGTAATGTTGCAACATGCATATGTACGTGAGTTGTAATGGTGTAGCATGCATATGTATGTGAGATGTAGTGGTGCAACAAGCGTATGTATGTGGGAAGTAATGGTGCAGGGCGTGTACATCTTCTAAATTTGGTTTTTTAAGAAGAGAAACTCAACAGTGCTTTGGAAAAAATAAAAGTAAGAGGGCCAAGGCCATGTATGCATGTGTAGAGAAATTTAGGGTTATAACAATTCAGCCAATGAATTATTAGTATTTCCTATACAATATACTTTCATTGCAATATGAACCGAAAGATTACAAAGTGATCTTAGAATTGTCTACCCTTAACAATTCAATCACGACTATCAAACAATTTATTAAATAGAATTAATTATCATTCTCTACATAGGAATTTTCAGCCACTAGGCTTTTCATTCTTTCATCATTGTTATTTTTCATTACTTTATTTCCTGAATATAAATTCCCTGTAGTCAATTCTCATGTCATTACTTGACTTGCAACTTTCCTGTTGCAATGTCTAACAACCCCTAAAACGTTCTCAATTCCATGACTTAGTAAGAACTGTGACATTTCAATTATTAGCATACTCATTTCTGTTCGATAACATATATGCATGCATTCACAAAATGCATTTAGCAAATGCGTTAAGAATAAAAATTCTATCATGCATAAGTGACACTCTACCACTCACTATGCATGAGTGCAACTCTGAATGCATATCTATTCAATGCACCTTTTCATTGATTTTCAGAATGCTCTATATCTAATTCATGTATCTCACCATTGATAAATTGGAAAGTCTGGCCAATGCCTTGACACATTTTTCCATACACTTTCTATTGCCTGCTCAATTATTTGGATGTCTTCCTTTTTGACCCAAACACTACACAAATAATATAATTCTTTGGTTTTCATTAGTGTTAGAAAAAAGGTTGTAGTCCAAACATTATTTAGTAGTAATAAGTTTAGTGGATATGTTGGACACAGTGGTATGATATTTCCACTGATGTCAAATAGGGAGCAGAAGAACATTGACCCGAATCTCGGAAGGGAGAACAAATTGCATAAACACTATCGGTATTCTAATCCCCACAGTAAAACTCTAAAGGAATCAAGGAGGAATATTGCCTGCTGATGTAGATTTTGGGACAAATTCCGACAGTTTGATCATAGAGGAGACTTGCATAAAGAAGAGAAGAATCGTGGTTGTCTATTTTAATATTTTGGAATGATTTATATTGTGAGATATAGATTAAATATAGACCATCAGATCAACTACTAAGAGTCATGGACCGTCAATCGTGGAAATGACGTACGCATGGTCATCTCGGCATTGACCACTTTGGATAATATTTAACACACATAGTAATAATTTTATCTCGGTCAAGAAGGAACGTTGAACCAGATAGGATCTGGATTTTTACCTAATTGATATTAAGTGATCACATACATCCAATTAATTGGAGAGCTAATTGAAAATCTCAAATATGATCTGTTGGAGAACTGGGGATGCAACAGAAGAATGGGAATGAGATAAGGACTTGATCTATACCTGTGATCAACTTTTGAGGATGAATCAAGATTAATTAAACTAAGAAACTTACATGATATATTAATAAAGGAAGATTTTTTTTTTTGTTAATGTAAAGGTACAATGATTCATTTTCAAAAGACACAATGATTCAAATTCACACTAATTGGAAGACTATATATAAACAAGAAAGAATGGTGAGAAGAAAGGGTCTATGTAGTCCATATCAAAATATCAAAACAGAAGCAGAGTCCAAGAAAAGGAATTGATGATATTGATGTTGTGAGGGTGGAAGGGAGGAGAAAGGATTGATTTATATCCTTTACTAAATAAGGGATTTGGTGCTTCCTAGGGTTAGTTCCCTAAAGACAAGGGATTTGTTTCTTCCAAGGGTTGGTGCTCTAAAAACAAGGGATTTGGTGCCTTGAAGAAGGGTATTTTTGTCTCCTAGAGTTGGTGCTCTAAAAAGGATTGGTTTCCTTCACTATTCTTTATAAAACCTTGTAATTCCTATTAATTATATTTATATAATTGATTTCAGTACAAGTCCATTGTTTATCTATTGTGGTGTTTCATAAAATAACAAAGTAATTTCTAATTTTTTAAAAAGGGTAATATTGATTCACCCCCCCTCCTCGGTATTTCCAACAATTCGTATCAGAGTGGGTGCCTTCAACACAGTCTAATAACTAGAAGGTAGATCCTAAAGGAATGGATCAACAAGAGGGAATGTATTCCAACAAATCACCATTGCTTAATGGAGGTGGTTATGTTTTCTGGAAAATAAGAATGAAAAGCTTCATGTTGGCTCTTGGTTTTGATATCTAGCAATATGTTGTATATGGTTACACTGCACCAACTACTCCACCCATAGATGATGCAGGAAAGAAAATTTGCAATGACAACTCAAGAGAAGTTAACGCCATTCTAGGAGGATTGACAAATTCTATATTTGTAAAGGTTATGCATTGTAAGTCAGCTAAGGAAATATGGGACAAATTGGAGGTTGTATATGAAGGATATGGAAAATTCAAAGAAGCCAAATTACAAACATATAGAACTCAATTTCAAAATTTGAAGATGAAAGAAGAAGAAAACATTGTTGAATACTTTCATAGGGTAGATGAGGTAGTTAATTCAATCAGAGAAGCATGAGAATAACTTACCTATAAACATATTATACAAAAGATATTAATTTCATTACCTATGAGATATGATGCGAATATTTCCACAATTGAAGATAGGCCAGAACTTGACAAACTAAAAGTAGATCAGCTTCATGGAATTTTCACAGCATATGAGATGAGAAAAGGGAACAAAAAACCATCAAAAAAAGAAACAATCTTTAAAGAATCTAAAACAAAGATGAGGTAGGAACAAAATACTGATGACAAGTTATCATATATATCTGATGAAGGAACTACCAACTTCATAAAGAAACGCAATAAAGGGACTGGTAAATACAAAGGAAAGCTTCCTTTAATATGTTTCAACTGTAGAAAAATTGGACACTTTGCCAATAAATGTCCTATCCTAATAAGGAGGAATGTGATGATGAAATAACCTTCAAAAATCAGAATAAAATAAAAACTAATGATAAAAAGGAAGTTCTACAAGAAAAATAAAACATTCTTTACCCAAGAAGACAGTAGCTCATTGGAAGAAAATGAAGAAGATGAACCAGAGATTCTATTTATGGGAATAAAAACTCAAGATGATATTCATTCGGAAAATGAAGAAGAAGTGAACTTATAATAAGAATTCCTTCATGTAATTGAATAACTAAGAAAAACTAAAAAACAAAACATGTTACTAAGAGAAGAGCTTCTAGAAATTGAAGAATCTATTGAATCAAGAGAGAAGGAAGTTTCCAAAACCATCAGTGAGTCAGAACAATTAATTATCAAGTTAAAAACTCAAATCCAAGAAACCAAAATAAAAGAAGAAATATTGAATAAAGAACTCGGTGAAAAACAACAAATGTGTAAAATATTGGAGGGTGAAATAGTTCAACTAAAAGGGAAACTAGAAAAAGAAGATATTAAGTCTAAATTTGAAAACAACTCAAAAATATTGAATAACATTCTTAGCAGTCAGATATCATCAAATGATAAGATAGGACTAGTATATGATCCCTCTATAGAACAAGAAAATGACAAAATCAGTTACGTAGATGTTCTTAAGAAACCCATAAATAGAAAACAAAACAAAACAAAAACAATATCATTTGAAACTATGCCAAATAAACAAAAAGTTTCACATTCTACTAATGAAAAAGATAATGAAAAGAATAGAATCATCAAAAGGAATCCCTCCAACATAAATAAATATATCTTCCTTAGATATAGTTATTCATGCAAAACGTTTGGACATAAATAAATACATTGTAAAGCTTATAGAGAGTACAATCCAAGAAATGTTCAAAGATACGGAAATAATAAGGATAATGAAAAAATAAGAAACTATAACTCCTTCTCTCCCTTACAATACTACAATGTTGAATGTTACAAATGCAACAACTATGGTCATAAATCTAGTGAATGTAGATTTCCAAAATATGATAAAAAGATCAATATTCCCAATAATCAAAAAGTATGGAAGAAAAAGAAAACATAGTGCAATGTAGCCTTATATGTGAGAAATCAAGGATGCCAGTGGTATATAGATAATGGATGTTCCAAACACATGACTGGATATCAAAGAAAATTTCTCAAGTTAAACAAGAAAGGAAAAGGAAAAGTGACTTTTGGAGATAATATGTCCGCCAAAATATTGGGAAAATGCACTGTTAGTTTAGGAAATAATAAAACTGAAGGACAATATGTACTTCTTGTAGAAAATATCAAACCTAATCTCCTAATTATGAGTCAGGCATGTGATCAAGGTCACATACTTACTTTTGATTCTCATAAATGTGAGATCAGAAAAAAGGACACTGGAAAGCTAGTGGAAATTGCACCAAGAACATCTAGCAATGTGTACATCCTTAATATAGATGAAGAAGAAAAATGTTGTTTAAGCCAAGTAGATGAAAGTTGTCTATGGAATAGAAGTTTGGGACATTTAAGCTTTGAAAACTTGATCAAAACCAATGAGAAAGAGGCATTTAGGGACCTGCAAAAAGTGATTAAGCCTTCAGATTCTATTTGTAAACATTGTCAAATAGGAAAGAAAACAAGAGTTAGGTTCGAAACAAAAGAACATTCCACAAAAAAACCATTATAACTTATTCACACAGATCTATGTGGAACTACCAGAACTAAAAGTACTTATGGTGAACAATATTTTATGTTGATTGTTGATGATTACACAAAATTGACCTGGGTATACTTTCAAAAAGAAAAATTAGAAGAGTTTGAGAAATTTAAAACATACAAAGCCCTTGTAGAAAATGAAATAGAACTCAAAATTAAATTTTTGATATTAGACAATGGAGGAGAATTCACCTCTAAAGAGTTCATTCAATTCTGTGAAAATTGTGGTATCAAAAGAAAGTTTTCAACTCCCAGGATTCCTCAACAGAATGGAGTGGTAGAAAGAAAAAACATAACTATTCAAGAATCTACAACAACCATGATAAATGAATCCAAGCTTCCAGGAAAATTCTGGAGAGATGAATTCTACACAACAGTCCACATACTTAATATAGCTCAAATGAGACCCAACCATGACAAAATCCCTTATGAACTATGATTTGGGAGGCCAGCATCTGTAAAACACTTTAGAACTTTTGGAGGTAAATGTTACATTAAGAATGATGAAGATAACTTAGGAAAGTTTGATCCAAGATCTGATGAAGGAATATTTTTAGGGTATTCATCTAATAAGAAAGCATACAAATGTTATAAGCTTATACTACTAAAGATAGTGGAAAGTGCCTATGTAAAGATAGATGATCTAAGGAGCATATCCCAAGACATTGATAAAAAATATCAAGAAGAAGATGATGATGTAAAATCTCAACAAGAAGATAATGATGTAGAATATAATCAAGAAGATAATGATAATGAAACATAGTAAATTGAACCATATATTTATGAAGAAGACAATGAAGAAATGCCCTTGCCAAAAGCTCCATCAAAATTTTTTCAAAAGAATCATCTTGAAAGTCATATTATTGGAGATAAAACTATAGGAGTGGAAACAAGAAGAAAACTAGCATTTGACTCAAAACAAGCAATGTTATCCCTGATAGAACCTAAGTCGTTCAAAGAAGTTAGAAAAATTAAAGATTGGATAGAAGCAATGAATGAAGAACTAGACCAGATAGAGAAGAACCAGACTTGGGAACTAGTTCCAAGACCCAATAACAAGAATGTGGTAGGAACCAAGTGGATCTTCAAGAACAAACTAAATGAAAATGGGGAGATTATAAAGAAAAAATCCAAATTAGTTTTCAAAGGATATTCCCACGTAGAAGTTATTGATTTTGAAGAGACATTCACTCTAGTATCAATACTTGAGGCCATTGGAATGTTCCTTCCATTTGCATGCTTCAGAAATTTCATAATCTATCAGATGGATATCAAGTCAACATTCCTTAATGGAACACTATAAGGAGAAGTCTATGTTGAGAAACCAGAAGGATTCATGTTAACAAAAAATTAGGACTATGTGTGCAAGATAAAAAAAGGCCATGTATTGTCTTAAACAAGCCCCCAGAGCATGGTTATCAAGGCTTGATCAGTAGCTGCAAAAACAAGGATATAAGAGAGGAACTACTTACATCAACTTATACATAAAAATTGAGGATCAAAACACAATTGTTTTGGTGGTATATGTATATGAAATCATATTTTGAAGTAATTTTATCACACTAAGTAGAAATTTTGCAACCAAAATGGAAGAAGAATTTGAAATGTCTATGCTGGTAGAACTCTCCTTCTTCTTCGGTTTACAAGTAAATCAAACAAAAAGTGGAATATTTGTTTCCCAAGAAAAATATATCAAGGAAATGATAAAGAAATTCAAAATGGAATTCATTAAACCTATGATTACTCCCATGGTCAATGGATGTAAACTAATCCTAGAATACGACTCACCAAAAGTTGACCAAACGATGTATAGATCAATGGTTGGAATTTTGCTATATTCAATAGAAACAAGACCTGCCATCCTACATGTTGTAGGACTCGTGGGGAGATTTCAATCTGCACCTAAAGAAACTCACTTAAAAGAAGTAAAGAGAATATCCATATATCTTAAAGTAACCTTAGAACTTGGATTATGGTATCCAAAAGATAAAGACTTCAATCTAATTGCATACACTGATCCAGATTGGGTCGGTAGTATAGATGATAGGAAAAGAACTAGTGGAGGAAAATGTTTTCTAGGAAAATGTATGGTAGCATGGATAAGTAAGAAATAAACGTCCACATCACTATCTACAATAGAGGAAAAATACATTGGTGTTGCATCCTGTTGCACACAAGTTCTTTGGATGAAGAAAGAATTAAAAGCTTTCAAATAAGATATGATAATCCCATTACTATTGTTTGTGATAAAACTAGTACCATAAGCATATCTAAAAATCCAGTAATTAATTCTAAAACCAAACACATCCCAATTAAATACCATTTCCTAAGAGATCAAGTTACCCAAAAAGTAGTTAAAATAGTGTATGTAGACACCAAAGAATAGATTGCAAACATATTCAAAAAACCTTTGCCCAAGATTACTTTTGAAAATCTTCGACAAAAATTAGGAGTAATTCAAAAACCTCATTAAAAACCATAAAAATAGTATCATAAAGGGCACATGGTCATGGATAGAGAAGAAAGATCCCCTATGACATTGTTGTCAAAGGGAGAGGAAATTGATAAGAGCATAATTTTCAAAAAGAAAAAGGTTGCCATCAATGCCAAAGGGGGCGAACGTTGGACATAGTGGTATGATATTGCCATTGATGTCAAATATGGATTAGAAGAATGTTAACCCGGAGATCATAAGGGAGAAAGCATTGCAGAAACACTATCGATATTGAAATCCCCACAGTAAAACTCCAAAAGGATCGAGGAGTAATCTTGTCCGCTAATGTAGTTTTCGGGACATATTTTGATTGTCGAATCATAGAGGAAACTTTCATAAATAAGAGAAGAATTGTAGTCATCTGTTGAATATTTGGGAATGATTTAGATCATGTGATCTATATTAAATATAGACTGTTAGATCGACTACTAAGAGTCATGGACCGTCAATCGTGGAAATGATGTACACATGGTCAGCCTGACATTGACCACTTCGAATAATATCGACTGAAGGAAGTTTGCATGAAGGAATTTTAACCAAAGTTGAAGTTCTGAAGTAAAATTAAGTCATCAGATATAAGGAGCACTTTGAGGTCAATGATATTCATCATATCAGTTTTGCGTAGTAGCATTCAACTCTAGCACTAACCACTGCGGTGAAAAGAAGCCAAGAACATGTAATATTACTCGAAGGCTAAAGCCTCAAAGTCACGTCAATTGTTGATCTAGAGTAAAATATGGGAATCGTTATATCATAAGGAGATGGTCAACTCCGACGCTAACCACTCCAATGAAAATAAGCCAAGAACATATGAATTCACCCAAAGGCCAAAGCCCCGAATTTTCGAAGTGAATAAGGACCATTAGATCTAGACAATGCATGATGACCATTGGATCAAGATAGGTGGGTCAAATTGTGTTCAACTTTGGCACTAACCACTTCGGTTAAAAAAGTTTTATAACATGTAAGTTCACTCGAAGGTCGGAGCTCCAAATTCATGAAGTAATACATGTGGCACACACATTGAGAGCCCACGTAATCATAGTACACATTATCAATACCATGTTAGCAAGGACACGTGGTGCATTCATATGGTGACAAGTGTCAAGGTCTAGTTGGAATTTTAGATATAATTAATTCACAAATCTAAGTTAAATGTATCAACCACTCAACCAATGCCACATCAGTAGTGACGTCATCAAGCTACGTCACTCGGGGAATATGTCCTTCGGGGAAAACCAGTTTCTGCCACCAGCAATTTCCTGAAGCACCAAAGGTCGAAGTCATTCTCGACTATTGATCAAGCATGGGTAAAGGAAAAGGACAAGATCCATTCACAACCGTCGATATGAGATACAAATCAACGAGTATAAGTTATTTCGGAAGTTAACCAAAGCAGTTTGGAAAACTACCCTTCCAAGCTCCGAAATTATGTGTGTGACGCATGGACAGACGGTTGATGGTTCAGAGGTTGGAAGAAGATTTATCCCTCATGCAATTTTAATTCTGAAATAATCTTTGTCATCCATCTCATCATTTGATTAAGTCATGGCCATCGATTTTTTTGAAACCTATGGACAAGCCAGGATCGTCCATCTAAAGAAAGATCGAATATCGACTCTCTGATCTACTTCGACGAAATGTACTTTTGGAGGATTGAATGATTGCAAAGGCTGGAAATATCAAAGGACAAAGTTCTAAAGTAAATGGCAATCATCCATATCAATGAACAATTAAACGTGACCATTGATCTTGATAAATGATTAAGCACTCATTTGGCTTAATGGATGATCATTTCCCGTGGTCGTATGGAACAAAGTTATTGAAGTGTTTTTGTGTGAAATTTAACACACTGAGTAAGAATTTTATCTCGGATAAGAGAGGAACGTTGAACTAGATAGGATCTGGATTTTTCCCTGATTGATATTAAGTGATCACATACATCCAATGAATTGGAGAGAAAATTGAAAAGATCAAATATAATTTGTTAGAGAACTAGGGACACAATAGAATCATGGGAACAAGATAAGG
>JZKD02S0181721.1:11091-22827 GCA_000966675.3 Picea glauca | reverse complement strand
TACTCTGGTCATCATAAATCTCTGCCTTGTGATGATGTCCCAAAGTGGGGACATTACAGATGTTGTAAAAATTTGCTATCATAGAGGAGAAATAGATCTCCCTCCTTGAATATCTTCTTCTTAATGTGTCTAGCATGCCAAGTTTTGTCCCTTTCTTTCTGGAACTCTTGGTGGAATCCTATCTTCTTCTAGTTCGATTAGTTGACTTTACCTTTCTTGTACTGCACCTCTTTCTGTCATATTTGTAATTGTTGTCACGTGCATACTAGGTACCAAAAATTCTAATGGCACCACTTCTTATTTTCCATACACCAATATGAATGATGTATGTCATGTCAACTTCTTGCATGTAGTCCTATATGCCTATAATACTATGGGTATTTTTAAATTCCAATCATCTCTATTCACATTACAAATATTTGTGAGGGCATTCTCCAAAATCTTGTTGAAAGATTCTACTATCCCATTTTCCTGAGGATGATATGGTGTACACTTCTGGTGATAGACTTCAAACTCCTCAGTCATAGCCTGGATGTTACTATTAATAAAATGGGTGCCTTGGTCACTCATCAAAATCCCGGGACATGCAAATATTGTAATCACCTTCTCAAATAAGAAATGTGTTGTTGTCTCTGCACTGCAATCCTTGAATGGTGTTGGTGATACCCATATGGTTAAATATTTTTTCATAGTAATGATGTATCTATCTTGTGACCTTCTTGTTGGTGGATTAATAGGTCCGAAAAAATATATTTCCCATTATTCAAATACTTGAAGAGTTACTCGGTGTATTAGGGGAATCACATCCCTCCTGTTGGGTTTTCCAACTCTCTAAAAGACATCACAGTTCTGGAAATATTCTTTTTCATCCTTATGAACTATTGTCCACCATAAACCTACACGCAATACCTTATGTGTAGTAGACTTTCCTACATAGTGTTCTCCAACTATACCTTCATGAGATTCTTCTAGAACCATGGGTCATTCATGTTCCATCACACACCTTCTCAAAATGTTTTCTACTCCCAGCTTGTATAAATGACCTACAATTAATTGATAGTCCACAACTCTGACTACCAAGATTTTATTTTGTGCGATACTAAACTCCTTTGGCACAACTTCTGTGCTAAAAAAATCAATGATATCAACAAAGTATTCATCGACTATTTGTACTGAAAATAACTGTGCATCGGGGAAGTTGTCTTCTAAGCTAGCATGTTCTTATCCATTGGTTGTCCTTGATAAGTGATATCATCCTACATTCAGTTTCCCTAGTTTAACTATTACTTCAAAATCAAATTCCTGGAACAATAATAGCCAGCTACAGATCCTCCCCCGCAACAATGGCCTGTTGACTATATGTTTGAGGGAAAAATGATATGTGAAAATTTTAAAGTGTTTTCCCAATAAGTAATGTCTAAATTTATGTAGTGCATACACCATGGCTAGACCTTCTCTTTATGTGGTGTTGTAATTCTATTCTAATTCTGATCACTTTTTGCTTGCAAAGGCTATAGGATGATCTAAGTCACCTACTCCTAGATGTGCCAAAATTTCTCCAAGCATTATTTTTGATGCATCTACATGCACATGAAACATATTTTCCAATTTTGGAAACACTAAGATAGGTGTTGTCACCATCTTCTCCTTCAAATTTTTGAATCCCTTCTGACAATCCACGTTCCACTGAAATTTGGTGTCCTTTTTCAATAACTTTTCCATCGGCATGGTAATCTGTGCATACTCTTTGATAAAATTCTTGTAGTACCATGTATTTCCAAGTCTGTCTCATAACTATCACACTGAATTTGGTGGTGGTAAGTTCACAATTACAAAAATCTTAGCAAGGTCAACAAGTAACCCTTGTCTTCATACCACATTTTCTAACAATGTCCCAAAAGGTGTGATGAAAATACATTTCTTAATGTTTAATGAGATCTGACATTGTCTGCACCTATCCAACATGAGACTTAGGACTTCTACATGATCTTTCAAAAGGCTAAAAACAGTCTAGTCATCCAAATATACTTCTAATAACTTATGTATGAAATATTTAAAAGAAGCTATGACCACCCTTGAAAACATAGTTGGTGCATTCTTCAGTCCAAAGAGCATAACTGCATATTGATAGGATCCCCATTCTGTAGAAAATTCATTCGTATGCATATCCTCAGGAGCTATTTTAATCTGATGATAACCTAAGAATCCATCGGTAAATGAATATGCTTCCTGACCTCCCACATTCTCCAAGACCTCATCTGTAAAGGGGTAGGGAAAGGATCATGTAAGAAAGAATCATTTAGTTTCCTTAGATATACACAAATTCTTATTTCCCCTTTTCTTGGACTACCATGGGACTGATCCATTCATATTCTTCCATCAACTCTATGATACCAAATTCTAGTATTCTATCAATTTCTCCTTTTACTTTTCGCATATATATTGGATTCATCCTGTAAGGTCTTTGTCTAATAGGTCTAGCATATTGTTTTAGGGGTATATTCATCTCACCCATATCACCTGCTATTCCTTTCATCTCTATAAATGTTGTTGGAAACAAGTCACTGTATTCACGCAATAATTTTTTTATCCTTTCTAGTGTATGCTCATCCTAGTAGTCTCGAATGATTACCATTTTAGGGTTTTATTTTGTCCCAATGTTGACTTTCTTGACCTTAATTGGTGCAACAAATGCTCTGACTCTAGATATGGACCATCCAACTCTCATTCCCCTTCAATATCTATTATTTGGATGTTGTGCAGATCATCTTCATCTCGTGCTTCCTCTATGACGTGATAAGATGAGAGTAAGTCTTTGGTTGTATGTCTATTATACTATTGATATTATGTTATAATTTCCACCTCGGGTTCCTCAAAAAATATCATTCCCTGTATCAGCTTCAGGCCTAAATCAAGATTGGGGTTCTCATTCTCAAATGATAAAGTTACCACAAAATTTTGTTGTAATACTGTCCATCCTGTAGTGCCTATGCACATTTTCTGGTCTATGTACCAGTTCCCTAGTATCCCCTCCAATGTATGTATAAATTAGTGAGGCCATTATTATGGTGGTTTCAACCTCCATTGTCTTAGGAATTTCTCTATATGCTCAACTGGTCTTCCTCTCCCATCATATCTATACAATGTGTTGTTCCCCTATTATGTACCAAATCTAATGCACAGTAACCTTTTACACTGATACTAGTCTTGAATTGTTTCCTTGTGCATGCCCCACCATATTTTCGGTGTTTCCTTAAGTGCAATATCCAGGGCTAAAAATTTCTGATTTTCCAAAGCTTCTTCCTCATA
Organism: Picea glauca; assembly: GCA_000966675.3. Taxonomy (NCBI): domain Eukaryota; kingdom Viridiplantae; phylum Streptophyta; class Pinopsida; order Pinales; family Pinaceae; genus Picea; species Picea glauca. The sequence continues at coordinate 19,518 of JZKD02S0181721.1, read as the reverse complement.
ATTTGTCAATAATTCTTCTAAGTTGTTCAAACCATGAAAAGTGGGAGGTTCCCTTATCTCTATATCTACCCACCTTACTCCGCACTCTATTCTTGTGCACCTCCTTTTGGAGACTCCATGTAGTCTCTGCTTCTAGTTTTCCAGACTTGTATTTGAGTCTGAGGAACATGATGTAATGATTCTCCAGCTGAGTAGCCCATCTGTAGTTGGGTTTACATAGTCTTCTTCTCACGCAGTAGTCCTATATAGATGACTTATTTCTTCCAAGTCCAAACATGTTGCTTCTACAAACCTTTCTCCTTCTGAGGGATCCAATGGTGTAATCACTTTGTACTCACCTGATTCAAAAGTCATTTTCTATGTCTTCAACTTGATCACAACCTAGTTATCAAATGCCTAGTCCAATCCAAGTAATGTTGGGTAGGGTGTTGTGTCATCTACTATTTCTATAACTTCAAAATATGCCACAGTGCGCACTCCATATAGCTCTACTATCACACCTTTAAGTCTTCCAATTGGTAAAACTCTATGATGATTTGTCAATTTAAACTAGAGAGGTGAATATCCTAATGTGGGTTCCCCCATACATTGCCATGTCTTCTTAGGTAAGACATTCACTTCAGAGCCTAAATCAAGTATGATACCTTGCATATTGAAATCCACAATGTTTCCATTTATCCTGAATTCCCTACTTGTTCTTCTTCTTGTATGGAGTTGATTAACTATCTTTTGTTATAAATTCCCTTCTACTTATGTGTTGCATCTTTCTAGAAAGTTTTGTAATACCTTAATGGATGATGTATCATTCAAAAAATTTCAACATGACTGCAAAAACGTTTTTAGGTTACTTACTTTCTCTTAAGGTTGTCCTTTGTTGGTGTGATCTATCGAAGGTGGCATCTCGTACATTGGTGGATCCCGAGTTTGTTGCGCAATTGATGTATATGCAATGTTCTCATTTAGAATCTCATGTTTGGATTCCTTAAACATCTTCTTTTCTTTCCGCGTGTCAAAATTCTTTTGTGGCTCAGTCTTCTTCTTGACTCATTGATGTTGAGTTGGATCTTGTTTTTCTACATTATCTCCCATATTGTATCCTCATCGAGTAACTATGTTGATATTATTCCCATCATCCCTAGCTTCTATGGAAATCCACTAGAAATTATGATTGTTCTGGTTCCTTTTTTTGAGTATTTTTCCCAATAGTGTTGGTCAGTCTTATGTGTCATGGTCTATTGCATGAAAATGCATACATGTCACAGGTGGAAGTGGAGAGTCTCTTGCAATGTGTCTTGGTTATTGAAAATTGTGGAAAACTACTACCCCTGTACCTTGCCCAAATCCTCCTCTGCCTTAGCCTCCACCTTTGAATCTACCTCTATCCCCTTGTGGTGCATTGTATTGGGGTATCTGGTTATACTCCACAAGATTATACCATGGTTGCACATTGTTGTATTGCGGCTAAACGAGATTGAATTCTGGTTGTGCATTACTGAATTGCATTGTATCTTGGCCTATCATCATCTCTTCTTACACCCTGTAGGTTTCTAAATTTCTATGTCTCATCAATCCCAACGTTCTACAATCCTTATCATCATGACCCACTGATTTGAAAAAATTGCAGTAAGAAATTTTTGTCATGGTCTTATACTTATGCATCATTGGACAATGATATGGATTATGCCCATGTGTCTTACAAATTTCACACCATGGTCCTTGATGGCTCCATGTTTTGCCTACTTTTTCCCTACTATAAGTCTCTTTTTGTACATAATGACCATGCATTTCGTATCTCCATTTACTTTCTTGAGCTTATTATCAGGTTATTTTCATCAAATTGATATTGAATAAGAATGAGGTATGTGTTGAATTCATTTGATAGCTTAATATGATATTTATGTTTAATTAAATGAATGCAATTGCTTACTATTTATTATTTTGTTTAAACGGGAAAAAATATGATCCAGACCTTCATCCAGTCCTTAATCTGACAACTTGAATGTTCAACGGATATATCTAGACCTCCATCCGACCCTTATTATGGAACTCAGAGCGCAACATATTTGGTCGTTATCATACTTACGGGCATTTTCGGGAAAAAACTAGAACATGGGTTTTTTTACCCATTATCACCCTCTTGCTATGTCTCCTATTGTATTTCGATTTAGATAATTAAACCTAGCTCCTATATTCGAGCTACAATTTTAAAGACTCATTTCCTATTAATAGAACAATTAAAATTTTTTATGGTTTTGAGAGAGAGTCGACCCTTTCAGTGGTCGACCTCTCAGAATCTATATATACTTAAAGCCACAAAACACAAGTGAGATGTCTATGATGAGATAATTGTTATACTGCTGAAAGAATCATCACTGTTATATACATATTTCTAGTTTTTAATGAAATCTGAGTTGATGTGCTAAATTGTGATTTTTCTATAAGCTGGAGTTTGACTACTTGGGGGGGGCACCAATAGTTTGTACATTCTTATTTTTTTGTACATTCATATTTATCTAAATCTTTCTATTGTTGGTCACTCATTCAAACTGTTTTTGTTGATTACATATGTCTTTCTAACTGTGTCACAATTGCATATATTATCTTTTAATCACAAAAACTGTGTTTGAAAGTATATACATCTTCTTTGCAGGTTGATCATTTGAAGTACTTTGCATATTCATTAAAAGACTGTTTATAGCTCATTTAACTTGTCTTGTGAATATTTTTAAGTCAACCCATGTAGGACTATGTAATCATAACTTTGTGAATGCATTTCCAGTTTCAATGTGACATTGTAATTTCTTATTCTGACAAGAACATGTGTGCATCATATTAATATTCTTTGAATGGAAAAGTTTTCAATAGATTGTTTAGTTTCCACTTTACACTTTTCTATAGAAGTCAGTGTCAAATTCATTTCATTTGAAGTAGCCATCATATTTAGATGTCATCGTGATATAATTCTCCATCGTAGACACAACCATGATATTTATATATCATCATGATATAACTCACCATTGTAGATACATATAGATGTTGTTGTTTTTCTTCTTCATTAGGATATTGTGAACTAGATAATATTGTTTTCTTTTTTTTTCAATAATATTAGTGTATGTAGCTTATTTCCCTTATTGTATAAGTAAAAATGATTTTTTAGTTTAGTTTTAAAAGTCATTTTAATGTAGAATTCACTTAAAGTAATTATTTTTGGAAAAGACAACTTGTTCTCATTTGCATGTTCACAGTTTGTTGTTTATAAGTAGTTCTACATCTCTGGTTTGATTGAAGGTATTTTACATCATCTTTTGAAAACATAATTGTAGGTTGAAGCATATTTCTGATCCCTAGGGTAGGTTACTCTCGTTTTATTTTTCAACTAACTTTCTAGACTTCATTCTAGCACTAGGATTTAGTCATAGAATACCGTGGTAGGAATACACAAACAATTAGATCCTATTCTATCTTGAATCATATCATGTTACAACTCAAATTTTACTTGCCCCAGTCGATAACTGAATCAAGGGAAATTAGGTATATAATTTACCCATCAGTCCTCCTGTTGGCAAGGGGTTGGGCACCCCTGTTTCCAAGTACTACGCATAGGTTGGGAATTCATTCTTAGGGTGTCCTTATGTCCTACATAACGTACACCAAACAACTTATCTCTTGTCTTTCTATTTGTTCTCGTTCAATGGAAATGTCATATTCTTCAAATCCTCTTTCAACTCTTCTATGGATAGTTTTGTCTATTGGTACTGGTTTTCTTCAAGATGCAAGGTTGCTTGTAGAGCCTCTTCCTAAGTTTGAAACTTCTTTTGTCTCAAAGGATACTTCAAGTGTGGTAATAGTGAGTTCACAAATAACTGCCTATGCTACATGTCAATAAAAGAGTACTTCAACTTACCTTTCAGAAGTTTGAACCTTTGATAAATCTCCCAAACAAACTCACCTCATTTCTTCCTTATCTCAATCATTTAGTTTATGTACTGGTCTTGCAAGCTTGGCTTCTGAAATTCATTTAATAGCATCTTTTTCACCTATGCGACAATCTTTGGTGCTCATTGTGGACTGTTTACATCAAGGTTCATGTACCAGTCTAGTGTGTGGTCTATGAATGTTATATCCAACTGTGAAAATTTTGTATCCTTGTTGGTGACCTCCTTTCCTTCCCAGATATTTTCATAGATAAATAAATGCTTCTCAGGGTTCTTTGATGCCTCACCCTGAAACTCTGGTAATCTGATAGTGGAATCTACTCCTGCCATTTTGAAACGTGTTGAACTACTACCTCTGTGCGATGTATATAGTTTACGATTACTTCCTAAACTGGTACCTCTAGTTGGTTATCCTCTATTGGACCCCTGACTTATTTCCCCTCTTCTACTAGTAATTGGTTGTCTAAAAGCTTGTGTTCCTTCATGTGTATTAGTCGCACATGGGGTTGTAGGTTCCACACTAACTATGATCTGGATTGGATTTTTTCCTATTGTCCCTGACCCTGGACCTCTTTTTTTCCTTTCATATGTTGCACATAATATTTCCTCAATCTGATCCACAACCTGAATATCCTCTACCTCTTATTCATCACTCACCAATCCCTCTCTTTAAACTCTGTCCCTCTTTGTGTTATTAATCTTATATTGGTAAGGTCTATTGTTGTGCGTCATTCCAAATTTTTCCATTATCTACTTTATTTGGTCCTATTCCATCATTATCGGGTCCATGGCCTCCTTCTGCTTCCCCTTATCCAGTTCCCTATTCATATCTCAGACTCCTGTTAGTTCTTCCCCCCTTCCCCCATGTGCGTTGGGAGGTTTAGTTGTCTGATTCCATGGTCTTCATGCCTTTGTCATATAATGAAATATTTATGGAAGTATATAGTGATATGATGTACCTACCTATGGGTTCCTTAAAAAAATACTCATCTATAACAGTGTACGACTTCATAGTATCAACTGCAAATTCAATGATAAAACTTGCAATGATACTATCTAACCAAAAACATATTGTGTGCATAACTTTATTATTGACTTGCTACAATTGCACAATCTCCAAGGGATGCCACTCTAGTTGTCTGATCCAATTTGTAGGATGATTTTCATTCAACTTCAATAACCACTCCTGTAATATCCCTAGGCCGAACCTAACTGCAAATGAAAATACAAATGTACGTAAGTTGGTGAGATGTTTGACATCATTTTTTTATGCACCTTCCTTGGTATAGTGCGTGCGTGTACTGCGCAGTAAAATGAGGAAGTGTGCACATTCCAGGATACTGCGTGCAACAACTTAAGTGTGCATGATTTTGAGGCCAGGGAGCCTTTGTGTATATTATATGTTTTATAGGCTAGTGAGCCATTTTTTCGATTATTAGGCTGGAGAGCCTAGATGTTAAAGTCCAGTGTGCCTACTTTTGTATATGTCTCAACATTAATATAAAATACATCACTACATGCAGACCGACCACGATAAAATGGTATGGGGGACTAAAATCAACTAGTTGGGAAAGGGTGGGGGCTAAAAGTTAAGGAAAAGGGGCTAAGATAGGGAGCTTAATCCAAAAATGAATATTATATTAATATTTCTTAAAGTATAAAGTATGGATAATTATTNCATAACGTACACCAAACAACTTATCTCTTGTCTTTCTATTTGTTCTCGTTCAATGGAAATGTCATATTCTTCAAATCCTCTTTCAACTCTTCTATGGATAGTTTTGTCTATTGGTACTGGTTTTCTTCAAGATGCAAGGTTGCTTGTAGAGCCTCTTCCTAAGTTTGAAACTTCTTTTGTCTCAAAGGATACTTCAAGTGTGGTAATAGTGAGTTCACAAATAACTGCCTATGCTACATGTCAATAAAAGAGTACTTCAACTTACCTTTCAGAAGTTTGAACCTTTGATAAATCTCCCAAACAAACTCACCTCATTTCTTCCTTATCTCAATCATTTAGTTTATGTACTGGTCTTGCGAGCTTGGCTTCTGAAATTCATTTAATAGCATCTTTTTCACCTATGCAACAATCTTTGGTGCTCATTGTGGACTGTTTACATCAAGGTTCATGTACCAGTCTAGTGTGTGGTCTATGACTGTTATAGCCAACTGTGCAAATTTTGTATCGTTGTTGGTGACCTCCTTTCCTTCCCAGATATTTTCACAGATAAATAAATGCTTCTCAGGGTTCTCTGATGCCTCACCCCGAAACTCTGGTAATCTGATAGTGGAATCTACTCCTGCCATTTTGAAACGTGTTGAACTACTACCTCTGTGCGATGTATATAGTTGACTATTACTTCCTAAACTGGTACCTCTAGTTGGTTATCCTTTATTGGACCCCTGACTTGTTTCCCCTCTTCTACTAAAAATTGGTTGTCTAAAAGCTGGTGTTCCTTCATGTGTATTAGTCGCACATGGGGTTGTAGGTTCCACACTAACTATGATCTGGATTGGAGTTTTTCCTGTTGTCCCTGACCCTGGACCTCTTTTTTTCCTTTCATATGTTGCACATAATATTTCCTCAATCTGATCCACAATCTGAATATCCTCTACCTCTTATTCATCACTCACCAATCCCTCTCTTTAAACTATGTCCCTCTTTGTGTTATTAATCTTATATTGGTAAGGTCTATTGTTGTGCGTCATTCCAACTTTTTCCATTATCTACTTTATTTGGTCCTATTCCATCATTATCGGGTCCATGGCCTCCTTCTCCTTCCCCTTATCCAGTTCCCTATTCATATCTCAGACTCCTGTTAGTGCTTCCCCCCTTCCCCCATGTGCGTTGGGAGGTTTAGTTGTCTGATTCCATGGTATTCATGCCTTTGTCATATAATGAAATATTTATGGAAGTATATAGTGATATGATGTACCTACCTATGGGTTCCTTAAAAAAATACTCCTCTATAACAGTGTACGACTTCATAGTATCAACTGCAAATTCAATGATAAAACTTGCAATAATACTATCTAACCAAAAACATACTGTGTGCATAACTTTATTATTGACTTGCTACAATTGCACAATCTCCAAGGGATGCCACTCTAGTTGTCTGATCCAATTTGTAGGATGATTTTCCTTCAACTTCAATAACCACTCCTGTAATATCCCTAGGCCGAACCTAACTGCAAATGAAAATACAAATGTACGTAAGTTGGTGAGATGTTTGACATCATTTTTTTATGCACCTTCCTTGGTATAGTGCGTGCGTGTACTGCGCAGTAAAATGAGGAAGTGTGCACATTCCAGGATACTGCGTGCAACAACTTAAGTGTGCATGATTTTGAGGCCAGGGAGCCTTTGTGTATATTATATGTTTTATAGGCTAGTGAGCCATTTTTTCGATTATTAGGCCGGAGAGCCTAGATGTTAAAGTCCAGTGCACCTACTTTTGTATATGTCTCAACATTAATATAAAATACATCACTACGTGTAGACCGACCACGATAAAATGGTATGGGGGACTAAAATCAACTAGTTGGGAAAGGGTGGGGGCTAAAAGTTAAGGAAAGGGGGATAAGATAGGGAGCTTAATCCAAAAATGAATATTATATTAATATTTCTTAAAGTATAAAGTATGGATAATTATTTTATCCTAAGTTCCAAAGCTGGGGAAAAGTGGGTCAAAGTAGCTTCCAACATGACAAGTGTCAAGTTTGGGACATGCATACATATTGTTGGGAATTAGTTTTTTGGGGGGATTCATCCATCATTCCTTCCATCATTAATCATCCATGCAACCATCCCATGAGAATAAACTCACTCAGTCATTTTATCCTTTGTACCTTCCTATCACTGTACCTGAACTTGTATCCATAGCCATACTCATTTGTGTAGTTGGTTAGCTTGGGAGATGGATTGAAGAAGCAAGTTGTCACGCTCGTGGGATAGCGAAGAGGTGGGTTTTCAGGCCCGTGGGATAGCGAAGAGGCGGGTTGTCAATCCTATGAGAAATTCTCCAGGTGAGAGAATTGATGGGAATCAATTTCTTGAAGGTGCTAAACTACAACTACAAGGCTCTAAGACTTCTTGTACGACCTGTTGCTAAATCCCAGAAAGGAAGTAGGGTAGTCGAAGAACTGTTGAGAAGAGAAGGGGCACACTTCCTGGGGTGGGACAGGCATGTGGGGAATGAGGGACTATAGGTTATTTGTTGAGTGAGCACCTATGACAAAGTCTTTCGTGTTGTCTATGAGCCATTAGCCTGGTTAGGAATCCATTTAGCTGGGTGGATTTTAGTCCCATCTCAGGGGTGACCCACTGTTGAGAGTGATAAGCAGTGTGGTCTAAGGCTGGGAGGTTTGTGGAAGGTCTGCACGCAATTGGTGATATTCTTACCAAGATAAGTGTCAAATGTGTGATAAATTTACATGCTTCATTATTAATTACGTGTTTATTTTTATGGGTATTGTCTGTATATGTTGCATGTAT
>JZKD02S0181709.1:308658-328795 GCA_000966675.3 Picea glauca | reverse complement strand
GAAAATCTATCTTCATTCCCTTCAACTCGATCAACAGTCACACAGGAGGGAATGTCCCACCATCTAGAAAAGAATAACCACCTTGGTGAAACTGGAAAAAGACCAAGCCAAATCTAAAACAAAATTTTAGGCTCACCAAAAACCATAAAATGTTGCTTTGATAAGAAATTTGTTGGTGAAAAATATTTTCAAATTGGCAACCTTGTTCTCAAATGGGACAAGCCACACGAGGAAAAAGGAAAACACTCTAAATTTCAACAACTATGGTTGGGCCCTTTCACAATTAAGGAGAAGAATGGCCTAAGCATCTACAAATTGCAAAACCTCCAAGGGGATGTGGACCCCTACATGTTAAAGGCCATATTCTCATGCACCACATCAATTATCGTTTTAAGGAAACTCTCATGTACATAAATAAAGGAATCAATCCTCCCATATTTTGATTTTTCAGTTCACTCTTCTTTTTGGTTTTGTGTGTTCACTTCTCCATTATGGTTTTAATTTTCATGCTTTTGATTTCTATGGTTATAGTACCCTTTATCTCTCTCCCTAAATATTGTTTCATGTGATTTCCCATAAATCTTGGTGTCATGAATATGAATACTAGTCATGAATATGACACATTGGTACAAGAAGCCTGCAAATATGCATTTTTCTTATAGACACACATTTATTTATTCTGCATACCACTATTGTGCATAAATCAGGTCAGATTCAACAAAGAAACATGATTTAGTAATGGATGAATCTTATATTCTTAAATTTTCGTGAGCGTGAGCTAGTGGTCATACCTAAGAGTAGGCTCTATGCTTGTATGAAATTAACAGACTAATCCCAACTTTCGAGAGGTACATGTAGTACTCTATGATCGAATTCGAACCACTGCTAATTCTAAACATGTGTATCGAATTCCATGTGACAAGATTAGGTCCAGATCCATAATAATACTCTCAATTAAAACTTAGCCGCAAAAGGAAAATATAGCTGAGTGAGTGCCCTTAAAACTTTAGGAGCCAATACGTCCTGGCCTTATGGACGAAGTTCAAGTGATTCACCCTGATATACATTTCTCCTCATAGGCCAAAATCAAGGCATGAGCGTCGATACGCTCTTCCACGTTTCGATGACGATGAAGTTTTAAGCGACAATATAGTCTTCACCATGACAACATCGATCTTCTTTTTGAGACTGATACAATAGATTAACCACTGTCTTCGACATTGACCAAAAGTTAGCTAAGTGTCATGGCTATGTCGACCGATATTTTTCACTTCCAAAAGTTAGCTAAGTGTCATGGCTATGTCGACCGATATTTTTCACTTAGAGATAATGGAGGCGGTGATTAGTTTCCCACCGTTTCTAAACTGTATGTCAGCATATATATGTTGTAATTCTCATTGATTAATTTAACGAAGAGTGGCTTTGCTTCCCGACCTACAGGTGTTGTCTTTCCTCAGGAGTCGGTTTTCATTCTCGTTTTTTAAATTGGTATCAGAGCTGGTTGGAGGCGGATTGCTGAAATTGAATCGCTGTCATTTTGAGGTAGGTCACCCGGCCCGGTGGTCGACCAGAGGGGCGCACACATATATAGCAGTAGTCCACCGTCACTGGTAGTGACCTGGAAGGCAGAGAGGCGCACGATCAGAGCGCTTGAGTGAGGGCCGAAATTCACGTTGCGATTGAGGAGAGAGACGCACGAATTCCTGCTCCCTCGTGGGCTTTCTTCCTTGGCGCCTGGTGCTTGTCCTTTGGGCGCTTGTCCTGTGCGATCGCTGTGTTGCATAGGAAGAGAGGCACGCGAATCTAGAAGAGGAAGACCAGGCAGATAGGCAGAAGAGAGGCGCGCGAATTCAGATCGCTTGGTATCGTGAGGAGGCGGATCGTGAGGTCGTCGATCGCTTCATTAGCGGTCCGTGGGATCGTTGTCTATATTTGAGCTCCAAATAACGAGTTTTGGCATAGTTCTGGCATTGGTGCAGCCTCCAAACGCTCATGGAAACACGTTGTATGAGTGGTCTGCGCGCTACGCTTGGATTAACTTCATTTGGAAGTGGAATCTTGTTGTGAATAGAGCTGTGATAAAAGTGATACCCATCTTCTTATGCAAATTCTCATGGTCGCTGTTGATCGCTGGTGATTTTTTATCGTTGATATCGGTAATTTGGTGATTAAAGAGATAATAAATTAAAAAGGAGGTCGCTTTCTCAAAGAAGTTTGGTGAATCCGCGAAAAAACGTACTTCAACGAAGCTAACAAGTTAGATGGCTTGAATTTCATCAATTGTAAATTCAAAATGCAGAGCTTGATGGAAGGTTATGGTGTATGAACGATTGCAAAAGGAGATGAAGCGCGACCCGATGCGACTGTCGGTGCGACAATGACAACAATCCTAGATTGGGATAAGCGGCAGAACAAAGACAAAGTATTGTTGAGAATGTCTGTAAAATATAGCATAATTCGGCATATTAAAGATGCTTAAGACTTCTAGTGAAACCTGGAAAGTACGTAAAGATGTAAAATTTCAGACACCACCCATTTTCAAGTCTCGCTGATTTTCAACCAATGTTTAATGCCCAAACCTAATTTTATGACAACCAATTAAACTCAGCATATAATAAAATTTTCAGAACTGAAACATGCGGATTATGAACAATATTTAATGCAGAAATAAAACCATATCAACAACACATTACTTAGAAAATTTAACATAGTGATTTTTGGTCTAACAACGACCTTGGAAAAACCCACAAGTTGAAAAATAATGAGAGAGGGAGATTTTATTATTTCATAGCTTCAGAGAAAATATTTTGCATCATATTCATCTTTAGAAATTTATTGACAAACTTATCTCGAAAACCATGCCAAGTCTTCACACAAAAACTGAGCCAAACTCCTTGAAATTTGTGACAGAATTTCCTGCACACATGTACAGGTTCTCCTCATTTTTTGTGCCTCTTCCTTGCTATATGACTGCCTTGAAATATGTGCCAACTGTTACAGCTCAAATATGGCCATTAAATGTTGTACGAACACCTTGGGAAATGTGTCAAAACCATCCAGAAAATACCAACATAACTTTTCTAGAATTCTATGCAAGTAAAATAGTAGTACGGATCATACAGAATCTGTACAGTACGGCTTGTTCAACCTCACTATACATTCCCTCGATTTTCATGCCACTTTTTTGTTGTTCGATCACTTGAAAATTCGTATAGTACAACCTCCTTTTTGAACTATACTTCACCTTGATTTTCGTTCCTACTTTAATGTTGTACAGAATGCTCAATCTGTATAGCACGACCTGCAATAAATGTTGTACCTTTTCCTTGAAGTGCATGGTAGTTTTATGCCTCGAAATGCTTACCCTAGCTCTGCAAAAATGGCCTCATTTCTCAAACTCGAATTTCTGCTCTCTTTCTCTCTCAAAAATGTTTCATCTACCCAAGAATTGGTGCGCCCTCCTACCCTATTCGACCTCATGGGGGAATCTCAAGAGTCATCTCATCCAACGGTTGAGATTAGATGAGATAAATGGTGGAAATAAAATCACTTAAGTCATCCATTTTTCCTAAGTCTCAAAAAGTCACCTTTTAATTCGTCTCTCACAAATTAAATGAATAGGGTCCACATTAGTCACTTTCTCACCCCTTAGGCTCCTAGGTGATGAGAAACACTTTCCTAGTTACTTTTTAATTATTTTTAACACTCCCTCTTACCGAGGAAAGTGTTACTCACCACTCCAAGCTTGTCCCTGAAAAATACAAAATTTCCTTTGCTCAATGCTTTGGTTAGTATGTCTGCAACCTTCTCATCTATAGATATGCACTGTAGCTCAACTACCCCTCTCTTAACATAATCACGGATGAAGTGATAATGAATCTCAATATGCTTAGACTTGTCATGAAATACTGGATTCTGAGAGAGTTTAATGCAACTTTGATTTTCACAGTAAATCAAAGTAGGCCTCAACTGCACAACAAACAATCCCACAAACAACTTGCTAAGACAAAGAGCCTCACAAATGGCCTGACTGACAACCATATACTCAGCCTCTGCAGAACTCAAAGCCACTGACTTTTGCTTTCGAATGAACCAAGACAGCACTGCTGAGCCCAATCCAAAACAACACCTAGAAGTACTGTTTCGATCACTGACACATCCTTCCCAATCATAATCTACATATCCCACTAGTCAAACTCCATTCCCTCTCTTATATTCCAGACCATAATCTATTGTACCAAAAAGATACCTGAGCACATGCTTTTCTACCACCTAGTGCACTCTCCTAGGCTCCACCATGAACTGACTGAGAGTGTTGACAGGATAACAAATATTTGGCCTAATATTGACCAAATACATCAAAGAACAGATCAACTAAGGATATAAACTGGAATCAATCAACTATGACTCATAAACATGAAGCTAATTTCAGTTGGTAATCATGGGAGTGTTCATGGGCCTACAATCCTCGATATGGAATCTCCTCAGAATGTCACACACATACTTCCCCTGTCCCAGGAAGATGTGTCCAGGCTCCTGCCAAACCTCCAATCCCAAAAAATAGTGCATTAGTCCAATATCAATCATCTCAAACTCTGAAGCAAGGCTCTCCTTACAACTATTGATGAGTCTCTCTGCCCCTATAATGAAAATATCATCCACATAAAAAAAAAGTATGAGAGGATCCTCTCCAACCACAATCAAGTATAGGGTGGGATCCGCCTCACTCTCCTCAAAGTCCAACTACTGCAAATAAGCATCAATCCTCGAATACCAAGCTCTAGGAGCTTGTTTCATCCCACATAATGACTTCTTCAGTCTAAACACATGAGAATCTCTCCCATTCTCCATGCTCAATATACACCTCCTCCTATATAAGACCATTCATAAATGTGGTCTTCCCATCCATCTGGTGGATCTTCCAACCCATCTCTGCTGCAATGGAGATCACTAACCTAATCGAGGTGTGAAGGTCTCATCATAATCAACTCCCTCAACCTGTGAGAACCCCCGAGCCACAAGGAGAAATTTGTACTTCTCAATGCTGCCATCTGCAACATACTTGAGTTTATAGAGCAACCTAAAAGTCACCACGGACTTCACCTTAGGTCTAGGAACAATCTCTGAAACATCATTCTTCATGATGAAATTTTACTCTTTCATCATGGAATCTCTTCAAACCCATTATTACGAGGGAAAAACTCTCTATGGACAAGGGTAAACCACCACAGACAGGTATGACTACAGAAATCGACTCAATTCCAACATATGCTATACAAACTAATGTGCAAGATAAGAAAGAGGCCTACCTCGATCCAACGCTCGATGATGTTCCACCATTGAGCACTTCGACCCAAAGCTTTATACCTACAACAAGTTCTCAAAAAACAAGCAAAGAAAGTACATAGTGATAATATAAGGGGGTTAGCACATTAGATAACATAATCAATTAATAAACATTACAAGCATGCCCATGGATAATAATCATATATTTGTACGATACCAATAGGAAGGGAAATGAGTATTTCTATTAATAATTGATCAACATAAGTGACAACATTATAGATTTTTGTGTCGGCATGGTTCGAAACCAAGAAACCAAGTTCCTTCCAAATGGGCCTCCACCACTTCAATCCTCCACCAAAGGCAAGCTCATAGGAGAGAGACAATGAGGTTATCTCAACAATAGGGAAAGAGCTTGGGGGATGAACACTGTTTTCATACTTGAGGGACAAAGGGATGCAGACTCAATATGAAGTAATTTCTCCAGAGTAACTTTTCTCTCAAAGTTGAAGTCTTTCTCCTTTTTTCCATAGCTCGGAATTGTGCTCTTATAGCCTTCAAAATGCAACTAAAGGGCCAAGTCAGAACATTTCCAGTAGATGGAAATCCAAGGATCAGAGATATCATGTCGTGACATGGAAACCTGACTTCATTTTTGTATTTTCTGGCACAAATCTCGATTTACACGGGCTGTAGTGGAGTAGCCTATGTATACGCATGTTGTATAGCAAATAGGGCCCGTATATGTGGAAAAATGTGTATTTTTGGCTCTGGCTTCATGAAAAATGGATGACAAGTCTGCATAGGGAAATGGAAAAAGGCCCTCTGTGCAAGATAGCAATGGTGAGGAAAATATTGCTATAAGAGATGCTCCCTAATGTGTGAGATCAAAGGAGTATCTGCGATGGCCGAAATACATTATAAATAACCCAAAAGTGGAGTGGTAGAGAACTAGCTAGATGAACTCAATCGCTCATTACATTCTGTACTGACTTTGCATACATGGCTGTCAAGAATACAATGCAGATACATGTGGAAAATATACCAAATAAGTGTCTGTGGCCATGAATAAAAAAATACAAATGTGGTTGCATGCTAAAAGATGTCACAGTCACGAACAAGGCCCAGTAGAACCAATCTCAAAACCAATCTGAAGATATCTATATACCATAGAGTACAATCTGATCTCCCATGATCACTGAAGTCATATAGGTATTTGTCAGATGAAAAGGAAACAACGACGCAGGAAAGATGCGACCACATAGTGATGTATTCAAGACTTCTACACTATCCGCCAAGGGTACAAGTCTACATCATGTGAATAAAGGAGTTGAGGTCGAACACGATGAGACATTGTTTGATTACCAGTCATTGAGGTATAATGTTAACAAACGCGAGGCAACCTACCAATAATGAAAGTAGGTATCAAGGCACTAAGCACACTCCTACAATTGTGAATAAAGGAGTCAGTGTTGAACACTTGAGGAATCCATTGATCAAGAGACATTGATGTATTCCCATCTGTCAATGGTGAGAGAGCCTGACACTAATGACTGCAAGCCTCAAGGCACTCATAAAACTCTAGGTCCCATATCCAGAATAAATTAGTTGAAGTTGATGGAAAGAGACCCCCTAAAAGGAGACCATTAAGGCGTCTCTCATCAGTCATCACAAGGAATAAAGCAGGAGATTCATAATTTGGTGGAGATCGGACGAAGAACATGTTCATGAACCAACGACCTTGTGCATATTTCACATTTTCCAAATGCAAGCGGTACACGAAAAAGACCCTCTTAATAGAAGCCAATGATGAAAAATACTGACAAAGGTGAGGAAACCATCAATAATTCTAATGGCATCTAAGGAACTTCACGAATCCCAAAGTTTGAATAAATGTCTTGCCCTCGAACACAAGGGAAACCACCGAGTCAACGACCAATGATGAAATGTTGATTGCTAGGTTCAAGGTGACCTATCGATGATAAAAGTAGGGACAAGGTGCATGATAAGACCATAGTATCATGTGATTTTGAGACAAGATGAGGGTATGGCTAACATGAAAAGTCAATATTTCCAAGGAGTGGCTGACACAGGTTGATAGACTTCCTTTGAACAAGAGCATGAGACATATGGTGGACTTAGGCAACATAAACTCAATGATGTGACTATTAGATGCAGGAGGCATCAATAATGTTCTCTGTAGGGACTGGAAGAGTAACCAATCAGTAGAGAAAACTCTGTAATGATATTAGCTTCCTAAGGCCATGCTAAACCCAAAATTATGATGACACAAGGACTCAATAATTTTGTGCATTGTTCAAAGGCGACACGACTGCTGCCAATTATAATATAGTACTCCCTTCCCACCTATCTTTTTTTATTTTTTCATAACAAATGAATGCTATGATACAGAGGAGGAAATGAGTGTCGCAAGTAAGAAAAAGTAGTTCCAGTAGTGGAAAATACCTATGATCAATGCAGGGAAATGCATGTGGGAGATGGACACTCGAGGTGATGTTCCCTCCAGGGTATAGGGTGTCAAATTGCAAAGGATATAAACAAGGATCTACTTGGTTGAGGATGCAAAAACTGCTTAGACAACGATTTATAATGCAAAGCGAGAACCAACTGAAGGATCAATACTACAAGTGAGGGCATGAAATGAAATCACAACTTAACGCCAAAAAATATCATTTTGTATGTATTTAAGTCTACTTGGTGTGAAAAAGGAATAAACTTGTGCCAAATAGACATCTTTTCAAATCCAATTTACGAGTGTGAAAAAGACAAGTTCACTCGGCAATCTTTTCTATTTTTGATAAAGAGTCAGAAAAGAGCTTAACTAAGACTCATGACCTTTCAAGTCCAATTTAAGGAGTGTGAAAGGGACAAGTCACTCAACAATATTTTCGGTTTTTTAGAAGAGTTGGAAAAGAGCTTAACTAAGACTCGTTTTTGGGAGTCCGCGGGGAATAAGGCCAGATGTGCATGAATGAGAAATGACGCTCATCATAAAGTTATGTATCGAATTATAATGGACTCTCAGTCCTAAGGAAAAACTCGGCATGGGGCACCAAATGACAAAGAGGATCTAACTAGGGTGCCCATGTTTGGTAAGTCTCTACCATTTATTAGCGACACTATTTATAGCAGACGAGAGTTTTTGTGTCACAACAAATGGGTTCGTATCGAAGGCGTAAAAAGAGTTAGTTGAAGGATAATGCAAAAATGCACGATGGAGTGGATACCTATCCTATATTCTAGGTTATGAAAATACATTCCCGAGGTGACAAATGGCCAAGCATGACGTTGAAATCCTCAAGAAAACTGAGTCAAAACTACAAAATCTAGCTCAAAACCACTCTTGAATTAGTCCATTAGGTGAAAAAATAGCATGAAACTATATCAAAAATAGGTTATAAATAGTAATAAAATAAAAAATTACTGTATCATTTTGATTTTTACCCAAATAGTGCAAATTGGACCAAAATACCTCCAAGATTCAAACGACAATTAGGGGAGCATCGTGAAACAAAATCACGAACCATCTTGATTAGCTAACACTTCATCACATCCTCTTCAAATTCAATGGAATACATTTTTTATTTAGGTTCCAATTTTTTAGTTTTTGAGGGCGTAAATTAGGATTTTCGGTATACGTGGGTCGCCTTTGTTTAGGTCGCGTGTATGATGAAGTGGAGTAAGAGAAACTTTGGGTTTTCCTCTATTCTTTGCAGCTTCTTTTTCTAGCTGGTTCTAGGTCTGGGACTTAGAGTGGAAATCCTTCCTAGAGAACTACATGATCCATCCATGGAGCGATGGATCGAGGTCATGAGATGGCAGGGGGGGGGTAGGGTATCAACACCCTACAATGATGATTTTTTCTTCTAGTGGCGGCGGAAAGTCATTTCTCTGTATGACTATCCCTATGTAGGGATCGATTTCAGAGGATATCTAGATATGCCACTTCCACCAGGTGCTTCCTACGGTGATATAGGTAACAAGTTTTTAAATATTTCATTTTTTTGTATTTTTTTATTTAAGGAACAATTTGTTTTTTTTTTATGGTGCTCAAATATTAACTAGACACTTTTGTAATCACAGACGTGGGTCTGTGAAAGCTAGAGGGATTCCTTCGACATAGATGGAGGAACTAGGGAGATGAGGCGGTGGGAGGAGAAGTGGAGAGAGTCATACAAAACATGCAAGGAAACCTATCTTGTTTGACACAGAGGATTCCTATGGTTCAGGTAGAGGATATACCTGAAGCCATGCAGTGATAGTTGCTTGGTGTACCTAGAGAATGGGTACGACTCTTATGGCGTCTCGCAAACATCGTGGTTTTCTACCATGGCACAAATCCGACGCCACAGGTGTAGATTTCGTGGGATATGCATACCGGCTGTATATGGGTATTGAGGGTTTTAGCCCCAATTTTGTAATATAAACACCATATTTTGAAATATATAAAAAGGGATCTTCAACTTTACTTATATCTTACAATGTGTACATTGATTTAATGGTTTTCTTTGCTTTATTAATCTGACAAATGCCAATCTAAAACGTAATTAGCATAGGCATCAGATACATGATTATAACTCCTAGGAATGTGATAATATGTAATAAAATCAAACTGTCGTTCTAAAAGACGTACCCATAGGAATCGACGGAGTAAAGTAGGATCACGCACGTGGTAATGGTCGTTCAACTGACATACTACTAACTGGGAATCCAAGAAAACTTCTAAAGAGAAAATACCATGCGAGATATCATCGTGATATTTTTTTATGACGACACTATATTCAACCACATTATTTGTTGATGGCCCTAGGCATACGCCACCTGAAGACACCAGCAGACCCTTGGGTGATTAAACCACCCAAGCGGCAGAAACCAAGTTTCATGTATGACGACTCGCTTTGTCTGCGAATCCTAAGTAGACCGAAGACTCCGTTGACATCTGCCAACAAAGGGAAAAATCGATAGCAAGCCAAAGACAAAAGAAAAGGGGAAAAGAGATGTATATACAATAAATTTACATTAGTATACAAAGAGTTCCTCCCAATCCTAGGGCTCAAGCATAGTACCTTTTCAGGTAGAGCCCATTTATGGGCTTGGCCAATTTATTCCCTTCATAATCTTCTAACTCATAGGCTCCTCTTTCTAGAACATGTTGCACGATGTAAGGACTATTCCACATGGGTTTAAAATTTCCTGGCCCTAGTTGTTCTTTGGCTTGGTCATACAAGAGGACCAATTCACCCTCATCATACAACCGAGGACATAAAGACTTTTCGTACTGAACCTTGACACGTTTCTTGTTTTCCTTGATATCTGTAAAGGCATCCTGACACTGCTCATCAAGACTCTCTAGGTGCACAAGGCATCGCTCTAAATGTGAAGTGTCAGGTAGGATCTTGAAAGCCAACTTGAGAGAAGGGATTTCACATTCAATATGAAGGATCAACTCCACACCGTGCACTAACTGAAAAGGGGAAAAACTGGTGGCAGTCTTAACCAAGGTTCGGTATGCCCAAAGCATGGGATATAGCATGATGTGCCAATTGGAATTACTCCGACTGATAGTTTTTTATAAAATGGTATTGAGATACTTTTTGATGGCCTCTACTTGCCCATTTTCCTGGGGGTAATAAGGAGATGAATGACCATGTCTAAACCCTAGCTTAGATGTTAGTTTTACCATCAATTCATTCTGAAAGTGACTGCCATGATCATTGACAATATCGCTTGGGATACCGAACCGGGTGATAATGTGGTTGAACACGAAGAAGGTTGTAGTCTTCCCATCAGATTTTACGGTAGGCATGGCCTCGACCCACTTAGTAAAGTAGTCGACGGGCATGATAATGTGTTGATGCCCCCCAGCCGAAGTTGGGTTGCAATCGACGAAATCTACCCCCGACTTGGTGAAGGGACCAACGGTAATGACTAGGTGAATAGGGGATGTATGCAAGCACATTTTCTGAGTAAACACATGGTAGGGGTGACACTTCTTAACCCCTTCTATACAATCTATAAAGATAGTAGGCCAGAAATAATCGGCTCGCAATATATTTTAGGTTGTCGCAAGCCCGGATAGGTGACCACCACAAGCCCCTTTGTGGCAATCATTTAGGACCGACTCGACCTCCTCGTGATTTAAGCAATGATGCAAGATATCATCTATTCCTCGATGATACAAAGTGTCACCGACGATGGTATACTTTTTGGCTTGGTATCTAATACATCATTGATCATCTCGTGAGAGATGTTGAGTGAACTTCAAGATTTGAAGAGATAAAATGATGTCTCCATACCAGGGGTCGGATGACGAGACAAGGAAAATGTGTTCATCTGCAAATGAATCAACATGGATAACATCCTCATATAATCGTGGAAAATTGGATATTAGCTCTGCGAATACTAGTGATTTCTTGGACTTGGATAAAGCAAAGTTGAGATCAAACTCTTGTAAGATGACAATCCATTTATTATATTTCCCCCTGATGATATGTCTAGTAAGGACGTATTGAAATGTATTGACATCAACAACCACCGTAGTCTTTCAAAGTAATATATAGTGACGTAAGCATTGGGCTACATGAATGGAATCCAAAGCTATCTTTTCAAGGTGAGAGTAATTAAGCTCAGGTCTGAATAAATTTCAAGTAAGATAGTAGATGACATGCTCATGGAGCTCATCATCCTCCTGAACTAGAACCATACCAATCGTCTATTCAGATGCAACAATATACAACAAGTAATCTCTACTATAATCATGAGACTTCAGTAGAGGGGTCGATACTAAGGATTTCTTCAAAGCATTGAAAGACTCTTGGGCTCGCTCATCCCAAATAAAGGGGTGTCTTTCTTCAAGAGGTGCATGAAACCCTTAGTGATATTGGCATAATTGACTATGAACCGACGTAGAAAGTTAGCTTTCCCCTGTAAACCTTGAAGTTTTCTAATCATGCACGGGGGAGGCAACTGAAGTATTTCCTCAACCTTAAGAGGATCTACCATGATCCTGGTCTCGGAAACTAAAAATCCTAAGAGACGACCAGAATTAATGCAAAAGATGCATTTGTGAGGGTTTAACTAGATTCTATAGTAATGACATCTTTCAAAAACTTTCCAAAGGTGTATAACATGATCCACTCTCTTGCAAGAGTGAGCAGGAAGATCATCAAGGTAGGCTTCAACTATGTGCTTGAGATCATTAAAATAAAAATTCATGGTGCGTTGGAAGGTTTCTCTGGCATTTTTAAGGCAGAAAGGAATTTTCCGGTATGCAAAAGTACCCTAAGGACATATAAATTTTGTCTTGTGTTGGTCCTGAGGTTTGATCTGGATTTGGTTATATCCTGAAAAATCCATCCATAAAAGAAAATATCTCACTTCCCACACACTCATTGAGAATATGATCAATGAAAGGCATTGGGAAGTTATCTTTCAGACAAGCCTTGTTCATGTCATGAAAGTCAATACACACCCGGATGGTTCCTTTCTTTTTATTCACAGGAACGAGGTTGGATACCCATTCAGTCAAGGGAACTAGGTAGATGAAGCCAGCGTTAAGTAGCTTCTCCACCTCTACCTTAATAGCAGGGGCCTTCCTTGGATTTACATCTCTAATATGTTGTCGAATTAGTTTAGCATCTAGGTAAGTTCTAATCTCATGTTCGACAATACGAGGGTCGATCCCTAGAATCTCTTCATATGACCAAGAAAATACATCTCAAAATTCTTTGAAGAGTTCAGTGTAGATCAGAATTTATTCTAGCGAACAATCCACACCTATATTTACGTTCTCAATCTTGCCATGGGTACGAGAGATATCGATCGAGATGGTATGAGAAATACTCTCCATATTTCCTTTGGCATAAATGTCATGCATATCAAGTGGAACTACGACATGATCGACTATCTCACTCAAGGTAGAATGAAAGTCATCTTGCTTGATTCTTTCAAGACTCGAGAGAAAACAAGATCGATGATGCATATCATCCCAAGGTCTCTCACAACCATTCATGGCTTCGAGGATGGCTTCATCCAAAGGAAAAATCTCATCTAAGAAATCATGCGAACAAGAAAACGAGGTGGCCCATACAGGCCTAAGAACATGATCCTCCTCGTCCGTCTGCGAGGTAACATGATCAGGATTGGCGAAAGAGTCAAGAACAACTTGATACACAATCTCCACTGTCGATAGTGGCATATCCATGCCAGCATGCAACTGACCTTCACTCAATGAAGTCGAATAAGGTAAGGTCAATGGAACACTAAGATAGGAAGTGCGGAAAGGAATGGACCTCCCTGTTGAACCAGGACTACTAGACATGGCCTAAACATGGTGAATCGGTGCCGAGAAGTCGAAGGTACCCATGAGGTAAGAATACATTCCGACACCGATATTCTCAATTACCGGCTGAGAATTGTCGATCACAAGAATCAATGGTCCAACATATGCGTTAGGACTATAGTACACAAAGGATAACTGGTTGATGGTCATGATCTTATCTTGATGAGGAAAACAAAGTGTATGGAAGACGAAAAATACAACATCGACCATAGAATAGGTCCAATTGCATCCTAGTAATAGGTTATAATCAAGAGACGCATCAACTACCTCTACCTCCACCTCTATTGTATTTTCACCTAACTGGACCGGAAAGGTAGGGAGAATACCGTGATCGAAGAAGGAATGAATGTCAAATGGAGTCAACATGTTCGATGAATTGGAAAGGGTTAGAGAACCGAGAGTTTTCCAACAGACCAGGGAAATCATGTAGGTGGAAACACCTTCATCAAAAACTGCACATTTAATGGTATACTTGGAATACTATGCGTCGATTTGGAAAGCCACATGGTAAGGTAAGTGAGGCTTCACATTCGTGACATCAAACTTGATAAATTTTGAGCCAGTAGGTTCAAGAGATCTTAAGGTAGAGAGTAAGGCATTCCTCTGTGAGGGACACGTCTGGAGTACCTCCAAAGATGACATCGCACAAGGGGTTTGGCCCATGTCCTCAACAATAGAGTACTTTTGGGTGGCTCTAGCATTCGGATTGTGGGTATAGTGCTTAAGTACTCCTTTTGGAATATGAGGCGATGGCTCTAGTTTCTCAATATGTAATTTTGTCTATGGAGGAGAAGGACGAGCTTCTATACCAGAGTTAGATTGCAAAGAGATATAATCTCGAGAGCAGGTGGCTATATCAATTTTTGCATTGACCATGTTGATACATACACGATCGCCATATTGTGGTGGTGGGTTTTGACTCCCATCGGCCACATTTCCGGAATTTGCAGAACTTAAGGCTAAGTGTTGGTTATGTGGGAATGGATTCATCAGCACAACGGGTGGTATATTTAAAAGCCTCGTAGCCTCCGTGAGTTTGGGGCATAAATGTGTAAGGTGGTCATCGGTACAAAGTTTACAAGGAAACTTAACCTTACGTTTCTCTTTCTTTCCCTCTCCAGCATTATCATTATGATTCTCATTATTATCTTTGTCCTTGGGTTTATTACCATTTTTCCCACCCTTATTATTGTTTCTACCTTTCCTTTTATTCCCATCTGGTTGTTGGTCACCATTTGGGTTTTTCGACGATTGCACGAAATGCACATCCACTGACTGGGTAGGTTTGGAGGATGTAGATGAAGCTGATCCTATGGAAGAATTCACCGTTGAGTCTATGGAATTTACATTGGCGGACCCTACAATGTCATCAGCATGAGGTCCGGGTTTTTTTCTATGATTGTAATTTCACCGTGGTGCTTTTGGAAGAATGTGATATAACATTCCAGACTGAGCATATATTAAATCTAATTACTGGGCTCTAAAGATATCTTCTTCCTCATTAGAGACCCCGGAAGTAGCAACATCCTTCGAGATAGGAGGGTGCAAAGACTTCAAGAACCATTCTAGTAGAAAGGTTGGAGGTATAGGAGTCTTAATCAACCACCTCCGTCTATGCCACTCATGGATATGATCCGAGATGTGAGTGGTGGTATCCTGGCATAAAGTCGACAAAATTTCAAGGCCAACATAATAATGAATGGGAAATTAAAAGTGGTTTTGAAATACAATCACCAACTAATTAAATGACCCATATGTCCCCCTATGTAGCTCAATGTACCATTGCGAAGCAAATCCAATGAGAGTGTGTTGAAACAATTGTAATATAATAGAATCATGGTTCAGGGAATTTGATGAGCACTGAAGGTGAAAGGTAGTGATGTGTTCACCAGGGTCCTCTCCATTCTTACCCTCAAACTTTGGAATGTATGAAGTAAGTCTGGTGTGGACGCGGGGCCATGTGGGATCATGACTCACTGGGTCATTCATTAACTTAGACAAGTCTGACAGATTGAGCATGGCTAGAAAAGGGAGACGAGGTTGCGACATCTGGCCCCATCCTCCCATGAAAGATTGTGTTTTGGGAACTACATTGCACAAAGGATTCTAGTAAGAACCAAAGCCCTGTCCAGAATTATAAGGCCCTCCTTCGAGCTAATTTTTATAACATGGGTTGGGCATCATTCCAGTAAGAATGTTCTGATAAGGATTGTGAAAATTTCCCCCTACTGGATTGGATCCAAGTTGGGGGTTGCACAAAGTGTAATACTGACCTCCTCCAGGTGGGAACCCACAGGATTGAAGTGAATTCTTGATGCCAAAATTATTGTTCAGAATCGACACTGAGGAGGTAGGTATATAGGGCAGAACTTGTCTGGAAGTTGGGTTGTTCCATCCAGCCGTAAAAGGATTAGACCCGGGGTTAAGAAAATGGACACTTCTTACATTATAATTCATTTGGGGGATATGAGAACCACCAAATAGAAAAGGAGTGTAAGGAGGTGTAGTGCCCCCAAGTCCAAGGATAGCGTTGAGGCCAGCAACTGGGATGGCAGTCGAAACATGCGAAGTGAATTTAGGCATACCATAAGAAAATGGACTAGAATCTATAGGGATGGATTGAAAATTGTAACTCGATGAATGACAAAGAACCCCAAAAGGGTTCGAGGCAAGAGAGGAAGCATTAAATACAGGTCGATCCATAGTACCGATATAAGCCTCCAACATTGCAACTGTAGCGGCTGCAGGAGTCAAAGGGGTGCCATTAATTATAGTGGGTATGGGAGTCGAAGAACTCCCAGTGTTCTGAGTATTAGACTCAATACTCATCCCTGTGTAACCAAAAGTGTTAAAGGTGTATGTGTGTGTACTACTTCTAAAAACTCTACGCCTTTTAGAAGGCAAGAACCTGAAATCCAATGGTAACTATAACAACCGACGGGACCGGCGAGGATGCTAGTCCAACTCCACGACAACTTATGACTTGAAAAAATAAAAAAAAATCTTAAGGCCAACTAGTACTCAATGAGCATACCAAAAATCCAAATGGCCAATATGCATGTAAACGGGCTAAAGTGACTGAGTTGCCTCCCTCGCTAAAGAAGTATGTCTCATCCAAGAGGGACTTGAGACTCCCTGCTAAAGTTTGGAGGTAACATAATTAGTTATAGGGGCCCTCGTGGGATTAACAACCAGTCGGTCAAATCCTCCTGGAGAGGTAATCCTCCATAAAGGTTGTGTGTTGTCCGACCCCTATCTGACCCGGGGTACAAGAAGAATAAACCTTGCAAGTAACCTATGAGATACCTAAGTCAAGCAACTAATAAGCCATTGTATAACCGATGCACATGCGAGTAGTCGTAAGTCTAGATCACCATATGGGCAAGGTAGAAAATCACGAAACCTTGAAAGAACTACCTCTCATAGAGTTAAGGGTACTAGCAAGATCCCCAAATACGAATAAATCCACAGAAATATCTCTGACGCTAGGTNAAGAAAAATGATGATGAGGATAGCCATAAAAATAGAAAACATTCAGAACACTTTGCAGAAGAACACCCAAATATTGATTCAAAATATCTCAAATTGCTTGTGTCTATTGTTGCACTGTCTGCTGAAATTGATGATGTTGATGCATGGTTTGTTCATTCTGGAGCTTCAATTCACATGACATGTAACAAGAATTGGTATATAAAATTTAAAGAAACACATAATGGTGCCCATATTTATCTTGGAGATGATTGTTCTTATCAGATCAAGGAATATGGAGATATTCCAGTAACACTTTCGAATGGTACTGTTAGACACATTCACAATGTTGTGTATGTCCCCAGGATAAAGAAAAATTTGATTTATGTGTCCACAATTACAGATCAAAAATTGAAGGTTGAATTCTTCAAGACACATTTTATAGTGAAGGACTTGCAGGATCATTACAAAACTATTGCCTCAAGAGTCAGATTTGGAGGTCTGTACAAACTTGATGTCATTGGAAAGAATCATCAAGCATTGATTTCTGCAACTACGCCTAGAGAAAATATTTGGAACCAAAGGTATGGTCTCATTAATTATCATGATTTGTTGTTATTACAAAAAAAAAGTATTGGTGAAGGAATCCCTATGTTGAATAATGAGTATGCTTCTTGTAAAGGTTGTGCATTAGGAAAGATGAACAGAGATGAATTCCCTTCTAATCCTGATAGGATAAAAAGAGATCTATTAGAACTTGTGCACACTGATGTTTGTGGACCAATGCATACAAGGTCACTAGGAGGTTATTATTATTTTTTGTTATTTATTGATGAATGTGTAAGACACACATGGTTTTATTTCCTTAGGATAAAGAGTGATGTTTTTAAATACTTCAAGGAACTTATAAACAAGGTGGAAAAGAAAACAGGAAAATCCATCAAAATTGTCTGCTCAGATCAAGGGGGATATTACATATTAGATAACTTCATCAATTATTACAAAGATCATGGATTAGTACAACAATTTATAGTTCCCCACACTCCACAGTAGAACATAGCTACAGAAAGGAAAAATAGATTTACTCTGGTGGAGTGTGCACAAAGTATGATGAAAGGTAAGAATATCTCAAATGCTTTTTGTGTTGAGGCCATTAGCACCATTGTTTATTTAAAGAATAGAATCCAAACAAGGTGTCTTTATCATAAAACTCCTTTCAAAGCCTTGTATGATTCTAAACCAGTGGTTAATAATTTGAGCATATTTGGGTGTAAGGCTTTTGCACATATTCCAAAGGAGAACATGAAGAATCTTGATGCTAAAGCTATCAAATGTATTTTTATAGGGTACTGTTCAGAATTTAAAGGATATAAGTTGTTTGACCCATCTACTCTCAAAGTGTTTGGAAGTAGAGATCTAATTTTCCATGAACATGCATAAGGAAATAATGAAGACAACAATCATGAAGGGTGGCATATACTTCTAAAGATAAGGAGGTCAAAGAAGTAAAGCAACAACGGGAAAAGGCACCTAGTGACATGGATACATCCGACAATGAAGAATAATCTTCACAAAACGGAGAAGAAGTCACCAACCAATTGAGAAGATCTTCACGACACGTTCATCCACCTGCAAAGTATAAAAATTATGCCCTGATGAGTAATATTTAGAATTTCATAGAACCTGTGAGTTTTAATAAAGCTAATGAACATGAAGAGTGGAGAAAAGCAATGGAGGAATAATATGACTCTATAATGAAAAACAAAACTTGGGAATTTACTGAATTGCCTAAAGATAAAAGTCCCATAGGATGTAAATGGATATACAAACCTAAATTCAAAGAAGATGGTAGTATAGATAAATATAAATCTAGATTGGTGGAAAAAGGGTATTCAAAGAAAGAGGCCATTGATTATGGAGAAACATTTGCACCAGTAGCTAAACTAAACACTACAAGGATGCTAATTGAACTAGCTACAAAATACCGTTGGAAGCTTCACCAATTATATGTAAAGTCTCCTTTTCTAAATGGTGAGTTAAAGGAGGAGGCTTACCTTACTCAAGAAGAGGGGTTTGTGAAAAATGGTCAGGGACATTTAGTGTGTAAATTAAAGAAAGAATTGTATGGATTGAAACAACCACCTAGGTCATGGTATGAGAAGATAGATTCCTTCTTTCTTCAATAGGGTTTTATGAGGAGAAAAAGTGATCCAAATATGTATACCAAATTTGATGAAAAGGGGCATGTTGTATTGATTTCCTTATATGTTGATGATTTAATTATTATAGGAAATTCAGAAAAAATGATTAGTGGAATTAAGATGCAGATGTCACAGGTATTTGAAATGAAATATCTTGGTGAGTTACATTACTGTTTTGGTCTTGAAGTCTGGAGAAATGTTAGTCAAACCTTTATGTCTCAAGGTAAATATGTCATAGAATTACTTAAGAAGTTTAAAAGGGATTAGTGTGAAGTTTCTTATGTTCCAATGAAAAAAAAACATGGAAATTTAATGTGATGATGGTTCGAAGGAGGTAAATGATACAATTTATAGACAGATGGTGGGAAGCTTGAACTATATCACTACAACCAGACCTAACATAGCATATTGTGTTAGTGTGTTAAGTCAATTTATGGCTAAACCTCTAGAAAGCCATTGGAATGCAGAGAAAGGGGTACTTAGGTATCTCAAAGGAACAATTTATTATGGTATTAAATATGCTAATTCATTCGATGTTGAGTTGACAGGTTACTCATATTCATACTGGGATGGAAATACGGATGATCGAAGATCTACTACAGGTTATGCCTTTCGAATTGAATCTAGGATTGTTTCATGGAGCAGTAAGAACCAACCTACAATATCTTTGTCATCCAATGAGGCATAATATAAAGTGTTGTGTGAGAAAACTTGTGAAGTTGTTTGGTTGATAAGAGTACTTCAATATGTTGGAGAAGAACAAAGGAAATATACGATAATAAAATGTGATAAGCATAGCTCTATCAAGTTGCGAAATAATCCA